>CM046063.1:40215485-40527896 GCA_025215515.1 Schistosoma japonicum | reverse complement strand
AAACTCTGTCTGTACATTGTTTACTCATCATGTTTTTCTTTTCAATCCTTAGCGTTTGATCAAATTGAATTAAGTTCTGCATGTAGTGTATATTATCCTTTTATATTAGGTAACTGGTGACAGTTTGTAGAAAACTTTCTTTAATCTTAATTTCATGTATCTAACATTCCTCAGCACTTATATCTCCGAAAGAATTCTATTGGAACGGCTCCCGAAAAAAACTCAACGAAACCTGTAGAACCTTTAAAAGAGTCGGATATATTCCATACGATCATTGATCGACAGAACTTTCCGAAATCTATATGTAACGTGTTCGATTGGGTAATGGCTGAAACTTCTTAGTTAGGATTGAATGGATTATAATGATGATTTTATTGTTGCATAAAACTATAAATAATTAAATATGTTGTACATAACTCAATCTCTTACTGGAATAAAGATTCTCGACTACTCGTCTTTGGTCTTCTAAATTTATAACTAGACGGGTTCAAAACGTTTGAGTGCTGAAGGTGTCCGCGGTTAATCAAGCTATCAAGGACACAAACTATAACACTAACCTACATTACAAAGAATTATAATATTTGACGAAATCAAAATTTAAGATCACTAGCTGAACGTATACATTCACTTAATCTCAATAGACTGTTTTTGACTTAGAAATGAGTTAATGCGGTGTTATATAACAATGTAACGGAAAAAGAGGTGGTATCCTATTAAATCAACAAGTTAATTTTAGAAAGAAAAAAAGCCAGAACACTTGGTCAGTAAAGGGATATCTTGTATTTCAAAGTTAATTCATCATAATTTCACCTCATGAATACTCTAAAACATATTGGACTATACCACAGTGATGTTTTATTTATCTGGAGGCAAATAACTTAGAACTTGCATGTCATAATCTCTACTAGGTAGTACAAACAAGCTGTTAATGCCTTATATTATACCCTGCATTCTGTACAAGAGATTTCAAAACTTTGAACTTACATTTCAGAAGAAGAAGGTAATAAAGTACAAAAACCTGATCACCACATCAAAATTCTTAACAAAAACAGAACAATTCAATATGATCCTGAAATATAAGTCCTCTTTTCTGGATTCCGCTTAAGTTTTGGGTTGGTGGGGGGGGGAGGCGGGTGTATACAGTGTATTATGTCTTACAAGATATTTATTTCTACTGTTTGATGACATCATAGAATGTTTACAATCAAACTGAATTACTGGGTAACTCATATTACCACAATGGTTCGTATATAGTCCTCCTGCTCCTTTTTCTCAAAGTGCTAAACAAATAAGACAGGATTACTATAGAATTCATGCATGAGAAGAAGTAGTATCTGACGGTAGTGAGACAGATCGTAAACATTTATGAATAATGTAAATGGCAGGTAGTAAAATGATCGTCTTTCAGAATAGACTAAAGTTATCTATACTCCAAAATAAGTTTGATTAACTTTCTATCAAATTTTAAATGACTAGCTCTTTCAAACTGTTCAATGGAGTTTATAAACCTCTTCAGGTAATTTTAGAGAAAATTTTTAAGGATATTGTATTTTTCCGTTGTTAATGTTCAGGAATACAACCGGCCAATTTCTGTTGATAAACATGTATCTTATGGAGTTTATCTTGATATAACTTATAGTCACAATATTTCATGTATTCTGTTCAAGTATGGTTGGGTACATAATAAAAAGAAAGCAGCTACATACTCTCTGATGAATACGGAAAAAGACAGAAGCAAATCCTAGACTTAAATGTTAGTCGTATATTAAATCCTAGAAATATTAATTTTTATAGTGGAAATATAACAATAAGGAATACAAAGGTCTATCTTGACATTTTCCCGTAGATCTTCAGTTAAAAATATTTCACGGAACTACTGGAAGTGTGTTTCTTACTGGTGTGTAACTTAGCAACAGTATTTACCTGACGATCTCAACATCTATCACTTGCCTTCATACTGATTGAATTAGGGCCAACTGATTCAAATTAACGATTACGAAAAGATTCTAATTTCAGGGTATAGTAGGATAGACAGATGACTACTAAGGCTGAAGAGTACTATATTATAGCGAAACAACCCATGTGATTTTAATAGTTACCTAAATAAAGTCAGTCCGTAACACAAATCCCACCAAACTCTCGTGTTAATTAGTAATCAACTCGTCAACATCACACACACACACAAACTGAAGTTATTAATGCTAATCAGTTGTCGAACCCAAATTTTAAAGAAATGTAATGATTCACTTACACCGATTATAATTCTCTGATTGATAGTAATGATGTGCCATTTCTTTGTGTTGAATACGTTGAGTTTGATTTTGTTGAAATTGTTTAGTATGATACTTTGAACTGAGAGCTGGTGATGAATTCCCCTATAAAATAGAAAAAATGGTTGAGAAACATTGAAAGCTTGATGTGCACATGATCAGATGGTAGTGAATGTAAGTGAATAAGAGCATAGTAGCTACTAGTTATGACAACCACAGATTGATTAGTCATTAATTAGTAACTATTTTTACAATTGGGTGTTGTGATGATCCTTTAAGTTTAATTTCATAACACGAATTGATCTCGATCAGTAAACTGTTGTAAACAAGAAATAGCTAGGCAACAGTTGTTTAATCCTAGTATGAGTTGACATATCTGGAAGAAGATATGTGATTGGTTAATATAGTGTGACAGATATATGAGTCAATGGCTAGACCTTATATATATATATCTTGTATATCATTGGATTATTATTGTTGTTGTAATACCTGCGTGTGAGTGACTAGTTAGCTTCTTGATAAATCAGTCGGATTATTGTACCTGAGCAATAGATTAAGGCAAGGCTGGGTGCTAGCTGTAGGACATAGCGCTGCAGATAACAAGATCGATAATATCGGCCATTCTCTGCTCAGATACAACAGTAGCGACAGCTACAACATGAGTTTCCATGGCAAGCTAAGGAGCTATCACTTAACCTTTAGAACACTCAGTTAGCATTATCAGGTAGTTCCTAAGGATCTAGTGAGATGCAACTAGCAAACTACAACACTGATGGGAGTTAAACAAATGTCACTAATCGCAACAGATGATGTCTCATGATATTTTTCGAGTTAACTGACGTAAAAAAATATAAACCAGTGGATGTTGACTAATTAATTCAAGGGTTAGGTGTTTATCGAGAAATCCGAAGGTTTTGATCTCAATCCCCAGTTAGACACTTGAATGCGCTCACCGCTGAGGCCTTCCTTTACATACATTATTTCCATATTTCCCTAACCGTAAGCCTTCGTTTACGCATTCATTTACATTATATTTGTAGCGATACGGATTATTGATTTTTTGATGGTGTTATGCTGTCTGTAAGTGTATTCAAATGAATCTTTACGTTATCTACATGAAATAATTATCAGAGCCTATTAGCTTGATATACTTTCGTATATTCTGATCTAGGCTATTGTAAAGTAGTATATATTTCAACTGAACGATCCAGTCAGTGTTTCATGGATGTTAGTCAAACAGGT
This sequence comes from Schistosoma japonicum, assembly GCA_025215515.1. Lineage (NCBI taxonomy): Eukaryota > Metazoa > Platyhelminthes > Trematoda > Strigeidida > Schistosomatidae > Schistosoma > Schistosoma japonicum. The sequence goes on along the minus strand of CM046063.1, from coordinate 40,524,384 downwards.
TGCGGCTGTTTTAGTATTGATTATGTAATCGATATTTTTATTATCGAATAGGCAAAATCATTTACGATAAAATGATTTATTAGTCATGATTATAACAGAGTTAAGTGCTCGCTACATATCCTGAATACATTGGATTATATCCATGCTAAAAGCTATTCAGCACTTCCTAGTTTTCAATAGCTTCTCAATTTATCTCACTGATGAATAACTTTACAACGGATTTATTAAATTTCTCGTAAGATACTATAATAAGCTGTTAGCCTACACACATGGAATCAGTCAAAACCTCCTTATTGTCTCTGATGCTAAAAATGTGTAACAACAGAGAATGTAATTGAAAACAGACATTGACATATTCAGGGAGAAACGAATCAAATGCATAACTCAGAAGTAGAAGAAAATTTAAACTCTAAGCTGTAGCTAATCATACATTTGGTAGGAAACCACTTTAAACATTATGATTTATTGAAAAGCTATGAATCTATTTTCAGACTTTAAAATTTATACATGGAACTACTTAAAACTGTGTTAGTAGTAAAAATAATAAAGATATCAAAAGTTCATTTTAATTTACACTCCGGTTGCTATAGTAATTCATAATCATTCGCAGATGATAACGGTCATGAGGTAACTCTCTATCTATTTGACTACTAGTCAGTATTCAACAAAAATGGTATATTTACAATCATGATTGAACTGCATCTGGGGAGAAGAACGGGATTCAATGGACAAGTAGGATGCAAATCGATGATCTGGACTTCGCGGACGATTTAGCACTTCTATCCCATACACAACAGCAAATTCAAGTGAAGACAACCAAAGTAGCAGCAACCTCAGCATCAATAGGCCTGAACATACATAACGGAAAGAGCAAGATACTCAAATTCAACACCGACAGCACCGACCTAATTGGACTTAATGGTGAAACTCTGGAAGAAGTGGATACCTTTACATACCTGGGGAGCATCATCGATGAAGAAGGAGGATCCGATGAGGATGTGAGGGCTAGGATCGGCAAAGCAAGGGCAGCATTCCCACAGTTGAGAAATATACGGCACTCCAAACAACTGTCTACCAACCTCAAAGTCAGACTCTTCAACTCGAACGTCAAGACAGTTCTTCTGTATGGAGCTGAAACGTGGAGAACTACTGCAAACATCCTCAGGAGAGTACAGGTATTTATCAACAACTATCTACGCAGAATATTGAATGTCTGTTTGCCGGAAACCATCAGCAACAGCCTACTTTGGAAGAGAACAAACCAACTTCCAGCTGAAGAGGAAATCAGGAAACGACGTTGGAAATGGATAGGACATATACTACGGAAATCATCAGACTGTATCACGAGACAAGCACTAACTTGGAATCCTGTTGGAAAACGGAAAAGAGGAAGGCCAAAGAACACTCTGCGTCGAGAACTGGAAGCAGACATTGAGAGGATGAACAGTAACTGGAGACAGGTGGAAAGGATTGGTGAGGACAGAGTTGAATGGAGAATACTGGTGAGCGGCCTATGCTCCTCCGAGAGGGGTAACAGGAGCAGGTAAATAAGTAGTATTAATGATTGAACTGATGATCTTCGTATAGATTGAAATCTACATCATTAAATGGCTGGTATTTGTACAACTAATTTCTTTATTTAATTAGATTTTATCATGTTTAACAGTACCATACTTATGTATCCCTGTATATATGTTTAAGATCCAGTTAAGAAAATAAAACAGTGAACATCTATAATACCGATGTAGGCCAAATAAAGAACTTTCAGGTAATTCGGCTAGAGGTTAATCCTTACACAAGTGAGTTTGAGTAAAGGGGCTTACATTTATAAATTTGGTTAGTTTTCGATAGGAAGATTCTAGGGTGGATCATCAGTGATGTCGTTAATAAGCACCGCTATTGAAGAATCTTATTTTTGTTAGAAAGTGCTATTCAGTTCTTTCTGGTTTACAGCAGTTGTTCGGCTACAAGCAGTCCATGATGAATGTTTCATACTTCGAATATAGTGAATTATGTTAATAGAGGTAACATATGGTTCTCTCTTAGTGTAAGTGTGTGCGTGGGCAAAAGGGAATAGCATGCAGTCGAAATAATGTACATGTGTGTACCTGCTGTTGACCTATGTTTATGTTTTATAGAAAGAAAACGAAATAACGTTCACTCATTATCATACCACCTTTCCCACTCCTCTCCAAAACATAGAAAAACACCAGTTGAAATGAAACAAATGACATTTCAGTGTTAAAAAAAACCCCTTTACTTTCTCTTCACAATAAATATATTTTGCCAAATTGTATATGAACTGAAATTCAGACAGTTTCATTATCATGTCCTGTTTTCATTTTTAATTGATGCTTATCTTGTCGAAATTTTATGTTTATGCATCATATGATCTGTCCATGTGTGTAAGCATATGCAATATCTATTTTGCAAATTGACATATTCATAATCTATCACATGATAACTTTAGATATCCTGCATGTAGTTAAGTCATTTAAATCTAGAGGCGTCGAGGATATCTGAATTCTAGTCATATTTGGATTACTTTACAACATATCGGATAATCAAAGTATCTTATTACTATTTAATTTGTATTGTGACTGGCAAGTGGAATCCAGGACGCGCGTGAATAATCGCTATATCGAGGCAATCCGCTCAGGATGCACATATAGCAACAGTGACTGACCAGCTTCAGTCTATAACAAATCAATTGGAATATACAAATTCATCCTACTATCTTATTACTGTTGTGTTTTGTTGAGTAAATATTTCAAATGATGACAACATGGTTTTAGCTTTCGGATATATGTAACTAATTTATTTCAGTGTAATGACTTGAAGAAGTTTAGGTAAAATTTCAGTTACATTAAGTTCTAACCTTCACTTTACTTAGGCTTCGAGTATCCAGTTCGGTAATAAAATTATTTCTTTGCCTCACTGAATATATTCAATACTTGAATTCCCCAGTAATCATTTAACTCTTGTTAAGTTAGCAGATAAACAGTGAAGAACTTGTATGAGTCATGGTATTCTAATAGTATTTTGTGTGAATTCCTCAGAATTTCAAAATTTGGCATTTCATAAGGAATCCATAGAAGGATTCCAACTATTAAGAAATTGATCTGAAATGGCTTAAGTGTATAGTTGACTTATAAAAACTAATAAATGCACATTTATCACTTTAATATTAGTGTTATTATTAAATAAATTAACTTAGAAATGAATATATTTTAGTAATAATTGTATACCGTTAACATACTACTTATAATGACATTTTGTTTAAGTATAGTCTAGTATAGTATAGTATTATTATATCAGGCGATTCAAATAGAGTAACAAGCTTTTCAAACTATTTTTCAAAAGACTGTTTCATTTATTTTGAATATATGTGAATCGATCAGTTTATTTCTGTTATTGTCATGCTCTTATCACCCTGACCTTTTATTAGACTCAGAAACGGTTATCGTATATATTGTCATTCAGGAACAATAGTCGATTAGTTGTACATTTATGCCACCCCCCCACTCAGTCTCTATTCATTGTTGTTGCAGTTATGTATACGTGCTATTCTTTCTATTGATACGCTGCATGGTCACGTTTTGTAAGCATATAAATGGATGAGTAAAATATAATCTGCCTGTCTGGTGATTGGCTTAGTTATTTTGTATCTTTCGTTCCGACTTGGGGACTAGTAGTCACGGTGTAGACGTGTGCGTGTACTCATTGATATTTATCGAGATCACACTTTTCGTACATTGTGACTGACTTGATTTTTCCAGATATAACAAGTATAGTATAGCACAGTATTGTAAAGTATGGCATGGTATACTGTAGTGTAGTATAGTGTAGTACAGCACACTATGGTATAGTATAGTTTAGTTAACTTTAGTATAGTATAGTATAGTATAGTATAGTATAGTATAGTATAGTATAGTATAACATTGCATAGCATAGTATAATATAACACAACAAACCATAGTATGGTATAAATGGTACATTTCTAAAGTTATAGTATCTTCTAATTAAACATTCAAAGTAAAAAGAACTGTAATATCTGAACTGTTGAAAAGTATTTCATGTAGTAAATATGATAGAAAATACTTGTAAAGAATGCTGAATATGAACATGATGATAAAGTGGAGGAGATTAAACAGAATTATCAATGTATATACTTACATCAAGTATCATTATGCTATTCAATCTAATCATCACAACTATTAACATGAGTGAACATTAATAATTCACATAGAAACTAAACAAATTGAGTTATTATCAAATAACAAATACACAATTTATAAACATCAGAATACTATTTGTAAGTAGTATAAGCTAGAATTATAAATCGTTATGTAATTACTTTTTGAAAGCCAAAAAAAAATAAACCTTTAGTTACAATCTGCGGTATTTTAAAACTCTTATGCATAACGATAATTACATTGAAATTTAGGAGGAAACTTTAAACTTTGCAACCGACTCACTTTGTGTCAAAAAGGCCACTGAAGTTAACTATCATTAAGAATTAATACAACTAGAAGTAACTATAATACTATAGGGACTGGATATGAAATTGTAAAACACACAAGAAATGCAAAGAAATGGAATAGAAAGATACATCTTAAAAGGATAAATAGTTACATAGATCAACTATAGGCAAATATAAGATAGATAGATAGATAGATAAATAAATAAATAAATAAATAAATATATATATATATATATATATATATATATATATATATATATAGATTCATTGTTTGATTGATTGATTGATTGATTGATTGACAGAAGACATTGATCTTGATGTAGTTACTTTTACTTACAGTGTTCCTTCTTCATGTATTTTAATATTTTGATCTAAATGAGATCTAATTGTAGCTTAAAACGTATTAACATTAAGTTTTCATACATTTTTGTCTGAAATATTTTGTTATCTTCTCGATCTCATCTTAGTGTCTATATAGGAATTTATTGATTTTATAACAGCTGATATTGTTTGTAAACAAAATTACTTCATGATAATGTGATCATGGTATACTGTTTTCTAACTTTCATTACAAACTGTTATACATGACAGTCTATGAACGTAGATTGATTTCTGCATGTTACAGCATTATTGAGATGAATAGAATCTTCAATATTTTCTTAGTATTACAGGCAACATCGATGGACTTAGATGACTTGGACTTTGCAGATGACCAACATATCTCTCCTGTCACACATACAGCAACAAATGCAGATGAAGACGGACAATGTAGCAGTAGGCTCGGCAGCAGCTAGGCCTCAACATACACAAAAGGAAAAGCAAGATCCTCCGATACGAAACAACCAACACTAATCCCAATTTCACTTGGCGGAGAAATTCTGCAAGATGTAGAGATCCTTTACATAATTGGGCAGCATCATCGATAAACAAGAGGGTCTGATGCAGATGTGAAGGCTCGGATCGGGAAGGGAAGGGTAGCACTTTTACAAGTGAAAAACATCTGGAACTCAAACCTACTGTCAGTCAACATTAAAGTCAACATTTTCAACACAAATGTGAAGACAGTTCTGTTGTATGGAGCTGAGACTTGAGTGGTGAACTACGAAAAGAGATACAAGTATTTATAAACAATTGTCTGCGTAAGAAACTTTGGATCTGTTGGTCGGATGCCACCAACAGCAATCTTCTATGTCAGAGAACAAATCAACCACAATCCATCCGAGGAAGAAATTAGGAAAACACACTGGAAGTGGACAGAATACACATTGAGGAAATCAGAAAACTGTGTTATAAAACAAGCATTGACATGAAATCCTGAATGTCAAAGGAAAAGAGGAAGTCCCAAGAACACACTGCGTCTGGAATTGGAGACAGACATGAAGAGAATGAAGAACACTTGGGAAGAGCTGAAAAGTTAAGCTAAGGACAGAGTTGATTAGAGAATGGTGGTCGGCAGCCTATGCTCCACATGCTGTAACAGGCATTGATTGATTGATTACAAGCAAAATGGATTAATTAACTACTCAGTAATGACACTAAATTCATTGTTCCAATAAAGAATTTAGACTTCATTTTTATTTACCTAGTTTTTGTTTTGTTTTATGTCCGAAATCTGTGTTCAATATACCTGTTTTTTTATTAATAATTTACATCTATGGGGTATCGGATGATTTTAGTTTACTACTAGTAAAGTGTTTAGACTTAGACATCAGTCAGCTTTTACATAATCTACAGTTTATCCTGGTTGGCTAGTCGTTAGCATTTAATGAGTATCAATTATCGTATGAAGATAGATACTACTTACAAGTTTGATATGTTATCAATTAGCTATTGATAAGACATTGTTAACACTAAGAATTAGAAAAAAATATTATATCAGTCATTATTCATTGATTAATCAGTGAAATTATGATGTATACTAATAAACCGAACTTCGTTACGATGTATCTAAGCTAATTTCTTTGTTACTGAGATTGAGTTAAGTGGTTGAATGGGATGATGTGGTAATAAAGTTATTAATTACATTGATTCTGATAAATGAATATAGACAGTTTCCTTTTTAGCTTGTTTGTAGATTATGAAATTGCGAAGAATCAAAGTTTTGTTTTTCGTCTCATATGATGCTCTTCAGCTTGGTGTACATCTACTCAGTTGTTAATGTTTAGCATTGAGGTTGTTATGACGTGAGAAAATTTCAGTTGGTTGATCAAACGTCGATTAGATGTGCCTAGTCTATATTTGCGCGTTTGCCCTATGCCTAATGAGTCTGAAGCCGGAATATGAAGAACACAAGCCGATAGACCAACCATAAAGAATCGAATTATACTTCAGGCATTTCTTTATATATACATAAAGTCAGACCTCACAGAAAACTAATTAAGAATCTAACATTAATACAGAACAAAGGAAATAGTGGTAGTGAATAGGAACAACTTGTATACGACCAATTAGCTATAGTTCATAGTAAGAAACAATATAGTAAGAGTAAATATACTAAACGGAAGGATAGGGTAAGAGGAATGTAACAGTCATAGAAACGAAATATTTACATTACCCACACTTAGAATAACGGAAATAGTGTTCTAAAACACAGTTCTGAAAGTTTATTACTCTTCTTTAATCGCCCAACATAACAGGGGTATAGCTCATTACCAATCACTCCAAAAGTTATACGCGTTATCTACTTAGCTACTAACTTTCTCAAGAATCATGATATTTCATATTATCAATGGGGGATAAGTTTTACATTATTCCTTTGTTGGTATTCAATAGATAACTCGTTATCAATTGAAGAGATAAGGAGTGAATTCGAGTGTTAAAGGGAATATATCAACAGTAGGATTCGAGCTAACCTAATTGATGTGTTCTATATAAAGCAATAGATAGGTTCTTGATGCCGCTATTAATTATAATTCATATAATCGGATTCATGTTTTATGAAATGTTAATATTTCAGGCAATCTTCTTTGGAGGGACAATTAAGCTACCTTGAATTCCAGTGACTGTAGAATGCGAATTCCTGTAGACAAAATAGTCTGAACTGATGGATTCTATTAGAAGTTTATGTGAGTATTACAAATGTTACGACAACAAAATCTGCTATAATTTGTGTATGTGACGAATTGATACATACGTCCTTGTGCGCACAAGGTAGTAATAACAAACACCAATGATGGTACCTAGTTGGTCCTTGCATGTTTACTCGATGCCAATTCAATCCCAACCCAGAATAAGATGAACATAAGCCAATAAATCAACCAGACAAATCGTATTAGATTTCAGGCATTCCTTTATATATACACAAATTAGACCATGCAGCCAACCAACTAGGGAGACAGTAGTAGTGAGTTGAGGCAACGTAAACACAATCAACTAACTGAAGTTCATAAATAAGAGATGATATACTAACATTAAATATGCTAAACGGGTGGATGGGGCATGAGGGACATAATTAGGGCAGAAATCAAATGTTTACTTTACATGTAACTAAAATAATTGAAATAGTCTTCTAAGGCATAATTCTAAAGGTTAATCATTCTTCTTTAATCACTCAATATAACAACGAATGGTTTCCATTCTGATTATATTTTAAGCTACTAAACTACATGATAATAAAATCTCTAATCAATATGTGATAGGTCAATCCAATCCAGTCCTAAATCGACATCTTTCACTCCACAGTGACATGTTATAGACTAATTAATCGTAATGTCGACAAATTATGGATTGTATCATATCGGTATTGTTATTTTATCCTATTACTATAGATTATCTAAGTGAAGTCAATTCATGCAGTCATTACAATTTGAAATGAAGTAAACTCTTCAGGGTAAGTTATCCATTCAGATATGCAACATTCATTCACTGAATGAATTGAATATTAAGATGGTTTATGAAGATTGAGATTAAGTTTTAGTTAATTGAATTCAATGTTGAGTAAGTAAAACATATGAAAAACGTTACGTATAACGTCAATTTGATTCTTTTAATAATAAAAAGTGATTGATTTGATTTAACACATACACATACACATATAACCACACTTGTAACTAACATACACATAATGCCTAATGAATAGATTTCTTCAGTGGGTGCGATTTCTATTTTACTATTGAAGGAAGATAGAATCATTCTACGACAACAAATAATGAATGACATTCCATTTTATAATGTTTGTCTTTAATAATACCTAGTAACCAAATCTAACCATCTATGTATCTACCTTATACCCTTATTTCTCTCTTCATGTATACATCATGCATTCATTGTAGTTGATGTCAATAATAAAAAAGAACAACAAATAAAAAGTGAAATTGTTTAGTGTAACCAGTACTACTTGTCTTTTTCTCCTCACTGACCTTACTTGTAATCATTTTCAGCATGCTAATTACTCTAATTATTACAAGGTTGTTGTTGTTGTAACTATATATACAGAGTTGAGATAAAATAGAATTGAATCTTCGTAGTGCTGTATTCTGGTTAGCGTTGTTTTTAGCAAACTTGTGTTTTACGGGTTAGAGCTACTAGCCCTATGCCCAACCCTCCTTCTTTACCCGGGCTTGGGACCAGCAACAACCCTAGAAGAGCTGCGGGCGGACTACAGTGCAAAATTGTGGGATTCATCTTGATGATCTGGACTTCGCGGATGATCTAGCACTTCTATCCCATACACAACAGCAAATGCAAATAAAGACAACCAAAGGAGCAGCAACCTCAGCATCAATAGGCCTGAACATACATAACGGAAAGAGCAAGATCCTCAAATTCAACACCGAGAGCACCGACCCAATTGAACTTGATGGTGAAACTCTGGAAGAAGTCGATACCTTTACATACCTAGGGAACATCATCGATGAAGAAGGAGGATCCGATGCAGATGTAAAAGGCAAGGATCGGCAAAGCAAGGGCAGCATTCCTACAGTTGAAAAAGATATGGGACTCCAAACAACTGTCTACCAACCTCAAAGTCAGACTCTTCAACTCGAACGTCAAGTCACTTCTTCTGAATGGAACTGAAACGTGGAGAACTACTGCAAACATACTCAGGAGAGTACAGGTATTTATCAACAACTGTCTACGTAGAATATTGAATGTGTGTTGGTCGGAAACCATCAGCAACAGCCTACTTTGGAAAAGAACAAACCAACTTTCTGGTGGAGAGGAAATCAGGAAACGACATTGGAAATGGATAGGACACACATTACGCAAATCATCAAACTGTATCACGAGGCAAGCACTAACTTGGAATCCTGTTGGAAAACGGAAAAGAAGAAGGCCAAAGAACACCCTGCGTCGAGAACTGGAAGCAGACATAAAAGGGATGAACGGTAATTGGAAAGGATTTGTGAGGACAGAGTTGAATGGAGAATACTGGTGAGCGGCCTATGCTCCTCTTTCCAGAAGGGTAACAGGCGTAAGTAAGTAAGTAAGTAAGTGCTGTATTCATGTCTTTTTGAGTTAGCTTTGGTCTAGTAATTAGTTGTGAAGTCATTGGTCACCGGATGTAAGTAATGTTTCGTGTAGATAAGTCAACGAGTTAGAGTTGCAGTTAGTGCTCCAGTGCATAACATACGCATTACATCATATCACTTATAACCACTATTATGTTTCAATGTATGCATTACATACATATGAACTGTTGAATAGCAATCAATGATGTTCAATGTGTATCATTCTATCTTAGTTTCGGTTCTACTTACAGTTAATGACTACATGAAGTCTACTTTGTTGAATACTGGATAGGGATCACATTAAATGCACCAGTAATGGAAGTATTAATTTCTTCAAGATTTTATGTGCACCTCTTCTACGAATATTTGCCAAGATTATTGCTAACTACCTATAACTATTTAACATTAATAGAATATCAAGTTAGATCTACATATAAATATATTATCTACAATACACCTTGATTGATAAAATTCAATCAGTTATTAAAGATATTAAACAAAACATGATCTTCATTACTATACAATAATGAAATTCATGTACTTTTAAGGTAAACTTATAAAGTATAGTTGTCAAGTAAGAATAATTTAGTTACAATTGGGGGTTGTGGAGATAGTTAGTTGTTATGCAAAATATATTCAAACATTGAAACTGGTCTATATGGTATTCTATCGATTCAATAATCATTTTACTATGATTAAACTAGTTTACTGAATTCATTATGTTTACTGTCAAATAATAAAGTGTATAGGTGAGTGTGAGTGTGTGTGTGTTTATGTGTTCATCTATGAAAGAAACAATTTCAATGACGATTACATAAATTGATCAAATGTATTCAATGTATTCTAATTATTGTCCTGAATTAAAGAAAATGTCATTTAGTATATTTATCATCATAATGTATTATATGTTACATGCTTAATTTACATATTCAGTTAATTATAATATAAATATAAAACACATTTGCTGTTATTGTTGTTTTGTATTATTGTTCAATAGTGAAATTATATCTATGTTGGTTATAATATACAAATAAATACAATTCGATATTCAATATACGTGTGTATATTGAATATTGAAATAGTTTCTTTCATTAATTCAAATAAAAATTGTTGGCGCGAAAATTAAGTGGATAAAATGAATATATTTAGATGGTTAAAAAAAAGTTAAACAAGAAATGGATAAATAATGTTTAAGTTGGATTATGACTAGTAAGTGGAATCCAGGACACGAGTTTTGTTCTATTTGAGATTTATCGACTGCATGTATCTAATTCTCAGTGTTGATATCCACACTTGGATTCGAACTCAGTTCGCTTCGTGTTAATTACCACAGTGTTCATCACTAGACTAATGTGTCCAGACAGTCACACTTGTGCAATGGGTATGTGTGTAATTAGAATAAACTTGTGAACATCAACATTGGGATCAAGGTATATCCAGGTAATAAGTCCCAAATAGGATGAAACGTGCATACTGAATTCCACTTACCAGTCACAATCCAACTTAAACACTACTAGAGTACTATCATTATATCGAGGTAATCCGCTCAGGATGCACATATAGCAACAGAGGCTGACCACTTTCAGTCCACTACTAATCTACAGGAAGATACAAGCTTATTCTAAGAATTGAATAAAGATTAATATTTTGTTAGAAATCAATTGAATACATAAATTAAGTATATTACATTTCTACAGATCCTTATAATCTTTAATGTTTTAAACAAATTATTGTTGAAGCTATTCAAGTGATTATCACTTCCTGATTATGTATATGCATAAATGCTATCGAAAAACACTTTTTTCAAGGAATCTTAAAGAAAAGTGTACAATGATTTATAGTAGTCTTGACGACTTAGAGATTTGAATAGTTCTTGATCTGTTAACTCAATACATTCTCAGGTTCTACTATAAATCACTAAAAATTCATTAGGGGGTAAATAAAAGTGAACATTTTGATAGTTCTACAAGTACTAGATCAATCTATTTTGATGATCTTGTTTTTAATTGATTGTTATTGTTGGTCGACAGGAACAAAATGGGTACATGGATATAGTACAACCTATCAAGGTGATTTTAATGGTTCAATTCTTTACTATTATTAAAATGAACAAATCGAAAGATTAGATAGGTCAGTCGAATGTAAATAGATTTTAAACAACAGATCTTACAAGTCTTTCTATAAGAGAAGGATTAGTGTGGTCTAGTAAATCTGAATATAATCACTGATCCGTTTTCAACCAGTCATTGCTACATGACAATCCGGAAATATACTAGAAAGCTCTTTTGGAAATTTTATATAAATCCATGTATTGTTACTATAGCACCTTTCATTGTTATGATGATTATTTGAAACAAATTAAATTTTTCTTTCATTCATTTTATCAATTAGTGATGAATTGAGTGAAGTGTGAAATGTGGTTAAAAAGTAGTCGAAATGGAAACGCTGGACTTAGGTTTAGTTTTGTTTGACATAAATCAGCAAGGGATACACTGAATCTATAAAAAAGCTCTTGCTCCTTTAAGGAACTGATCCTAGACCAACAAGATTTTATGGTCTCCGATTGTTACTAATTGTCTACTCGGGCCACAACTGACATCCTGTAAGACTGAGATTCAGGACTAAGGTCCAAGGTTTTCTGACGGCTACCCCAAAGCCACCTTTCATCTCAACATAATACTAGTGACGTTGACCCACTTAGACTAGTGGTCATATTAAAACCTGATTGATAGAATTCGATCATCATTAGAAAAAGCATGATAAGCATCAAACCGCTCACTATATAGTGATCAACTAGTGTCGAGTGAAGTGTAATGGCAAAGAAACATTAAGTAAATGGAAATGCAAAACATTCCTAAAAATATACGTTTACGTCTCATTATTGGGCGTAATGGAGAATGTAGACTTTGATCTTGGCATTACGAATCGACCTTGTTTAGAGAAATAATCAAAACCATAGAAGTAATGGGCAACAGCTGTTTCGTCCTACTATAAAACTACCCATCAAATTGATATTTAACATTTTCCACAACATCCAATCATCATCAATATAAGCTCATTAGTAACTGACTTTGTAAAAGATAATTACTAGAGTTCTAGAGAGAAGACGTCAGCAGAAGTGTTCAACTACATCAAACGAAAGGTAGCTAACGACTAATAACAATCGATGAGTTCACGAAATAAATAATAAACTAACTAAAGTTAAAAAATATCAACTGTTAGATGTTAGTCATCTCAAAGATCTAACGATTAAATACATCACAGTATAACTTCATTATCCTGTACTTGATCTTCTGATACAGTTGTAGATGAATACAACTGATTAGTTCTATTCTAGGATAAAACAGCTGTTCAATTCCACTTCTTAACTTTTACCAATTAAGATAATGCATGATAATACAACTTTCGTTTACACACCCTTTCATCATGTCGTTTCTAAGTAAAAAATAGAAAGTTCGTTTACAGAAATGAATGTAAAAATATGGAAATTTTCAAAATTCTCAATTTCGATTCAGCGAAAAATAAAAAACTGGTCTTTTTGTCAATGTTTTTTTTTGAAAAAAACTCAATAAAGCGGTTAAACAGATTTACATAAGAAGTGAATGTGTACACAGATATCTACACAAACACACACACACAGATTTACACTGAACATCTTCCACAGACGTTTATATCAATGTAGATGCATAAATGTCATTGAAATCTCAAATATTAGAGTGGGCAGGATGGCGGAAGGATGACATAATCTTGTAGACGAAGGTGAGGGGGAGGTGCGAGGGAGGTGGCGGAGAAATCTAAGCCAAACACAATTAGGCAATCTAAATTTAGGGTTACTTTTATAATCCATAGTAGTGACATTTAGGTACTATTACACTTTATTCCATTATTAGTACTACTTAAACTGATAATTTAATAGTCAAATTCTATAGTTTCTTGCATAAACGTTAAATTACTTATTTTTTTTTAAAATGATGAATCTGTTCAACGTGGATACTTCTGTAAAGTGGCTAAATGTGTATTTCATTCTGAGTTGAATACCATAAGCAAAAGTAATGAAGTAGTAAGATGTTTGAAAGTACGAGAGACCTTAGTAACTAACATTGGTTTCCATTAGACTTTGTCTTCATTCAATCAACTCTCCTACATATCCTACATAATCGAATAGCTAATGCAGAATAATTCTTAAATATTCTTAGAAGAGATTTGTTAGAGAAGACAGGAGATGAACAATTTTCCAACATTCTATTGAGTCAATCTTATCACCTAGGAACAGAATGTTCAGAATGAAAAATGCGACAATTTTCAATGATATACCACTTGATTAACGCATGGAATTTTTATGTTATTGTAAAGGAATTTGTAAGATCATGTCGCAGTAGAGATAGGTGTTAATTAGTGATAATAAAACTAAAAGTAAGGAAGTATATAAACCAAATCGTGAGAGTTGTTCAGACAAAGTACACAAGTGACATTATTGATAAACTACTACTGCATATTCTTTCTATGTGAATGTTATACACGTTGAACAGAGAATTAAGAGATGCTGAAGTGAATTGTAACCATCTTGAAAGTTTAGACGTTTACTAAACCTCGTTACATAGAAGTAAGTAAATCCTAAGAAACCATTTTATCATGTCAAAAAGACTCTTAAATAGAGTAGCGCTGAGATCTCTTTGGAAATTACTCTAAAATCACCTAAAAGCTGGCAATACGCAGAAAACCCATTTTGCTTAATCATGACTCATTAGGAAATCCTTGTAACATTTTGAATATCAACGTGCTATATGCTAATTGGATAGTTGTAATTTTTTCAGATGTGCACAATTTTCATTGAAACAAACCATAAATTCGAATGGCTTTTTGCGTATACACATACTTTTGAATGTAAAGTTTCTGTTAACATCTACCACCTTTTGGTGTCTGTTAAGTGTACGAGATAGGAGAATTCTGAAGAACTAGGATGCATTATAAATCAATATTAAGAATTTTATTACATAACATCACAATCATAATCTGAATTATTCAAATTAGATTCTATAAAGCATTGTATATGTGTTTATTGAAGACAAATTTTAAGCTATTATAAAGCATCTATTTATGTTCAACTGACTGATACATTCACGTTATATACGTCATTAGTAGTCTGAGAGGTTATGTGATTTAGGCAAGTATCTATCACAGTGTCGTAGGTCTATTCACTATTTGTTCTTACTTGAACTATTCATTTTCCATATGATTATCCTGAGAGTTACTTCCTTCTCTTCTTGAGTCACATAATCTATATCTAATGGTAATCACTACAGTTTATATTACTTGTACTTCCGTATTCATCACGACAAATTAATCTTATCATAATGATGTGTGTTATGTCCCAGGTTCCACAGTGTTTATGCTTATCTGATAGGTACAGATTTGTAACCCGGCCGTTGCTGCTACCTTGACGTGGTGGCCGGGCTTGCCTATCGTGATGAACCAATCGAGCTATACTGGCTGGAACAATAGTTCCTCAAGGTCCTACCATGCCAGGCAGGTCGGTTGAAGAGCGGTAAGACTAAAAGCAGCAGATCCAAGGTCTGAGGGCGAAGTCGTACTGCCCACTGTACAGAGGTGTGACGGCAGTAAGGTGTTTCCCTCGGACAACCAGCATAACAGCGATGCTGCCTTCCCACAAGGAGGGGTGGGGTTAGAAAAGGTTGACCCTAAAAATGCACACCTCGCCTTGTCCTACGGATTTCCGTCTCCGGCGATAAGGTCTTCAACAAGTACGGAGCTAACACTAAAACTACTCACCAAAAGGTCGTGTGTGACCGGCCTCAAGCAGTTGTCCCTTGGGCACTGCGGTCACGCTCTAATCCAATTTCCTTTTCAGGTACCTCCAGAAGAACCCTTCCACGGTGTGGGCAACCGGGAAGTGATAACTGCCCTCATACTTCTGACAGCACTCAAGACCACCGTATTCAAAATCATTTACTCTCTTCAATCCCTATCATTGCTCCTACATTAACTATCAACTCTGAACTTCCTCTTCTAACCTTCTCTTCAAGTATCACCACGTCCGACGACTCTAACACTCGAAGTAATGTCCCAGGTCTACTGAAACCCCGCTCCAAACTACACATTGGAGCTTTCAACGTACGCACCCTATGTCAAATCGGTCAGCAGGCCTCCTTAGCTAAAACCCTGGAATCTCGTATGATTGATGTGTGCTGTGTCTCCGAAACACGCATACAAGATCCTAGCGTGGTCATTCACTTGACCTCACCTTGCCAAAACGGCGATGCGACAAGATACACCCTCCGTTTATCTGGCGATTCGATAGCCAGCTCTCGTGGACTGGCGGGTGTGGGCATAGCGCTAAGCATGAGAGCAGAACAAGCACTATTAGAATGGATCCCTGTTAATAGTCGCCTATGTGCTGTTCGACTAAACGGCTCTGTAAGGACTCGGAGGAATAGGGACACTCGTCGTTGTCTTTTCGTCGTTTCCGCCTACGCTCCCACTGACTGCAGCCCAGACGAACTGAAGGATGAATTTTACAGAAACCTTTGTGAACTTCTTCAAAAAGCCAAGCACTCAGACATAGTAGTCGTCGCAGGTGACTTTAATGCCCAAGTAGGTAGTTTAGACCAAACAGAAAGACATTTAGGCGGGTATTTTAGTGTTCCAGCTCAGAGAACAGATAATGGTGACCGTCTATTGCAACTTTGCTCAGACAATCGTTTATTCTTAGCGAATACTAATTTTAGGCATAAGGAGAGACATCGCCTAACGTGGCGACCCCCTTCACCAAGACAACGATGGACTCAAATAGACCATATTGCCATCAGTCATCGTTGGAGAGGCTCGATAGAAGATTGCCGCTCGTTCTGGAGTACATGTTTAGACTCTGATCATGCTCTAGTACGAGCACGCATTTGCTTGCACCTCACTGGACGTAGAAAGACCATATTAGGAAAACCCATTAGAATTGATCTGAGCGACGAGAACGTCAAAAGTAAATTTCAAGAACAGTTAGGGTCACAATTAGGTAACTCTCGAAACCAGGCTGATCCTGATTTTGCCTGGAATGATCTAAAAACAGCTGTAGAAACAGCAGCGTCATCTACTAGTAATTTGAACAGAAGGAGCACGAAAAACCAGTGGATTTCTGCGACATCTATGGCACTGATGAGCTCTCGCCAACTAATCCCGTCAGGCTCTGAACACGATGAAGAGCAAAAACAAATCAAGTCTAAATTAAGTAGAAGTTTACGAAACGATCGTGAGCAGTGGTGGGCAACGAAAGCAAAAGAGATGGAAAAGGCAGCGGCTTTAGGCAACACTAGGCAGCTTTATAGACTAATCAGGGAAACCGGAATTAAGAAGTCAAGGATAAGTGAAACTATCTCCGAGAAAGATGATACTGTAATCTGCTCTCAACCCAGACGTTTAGAACGATGGGCCGAACACTTCAAGGAACAGTTTAGCTGGCCTTCAGCTACTCTACAATTACCCAGCATTTCCACTCAAGCTAAATGGAACATTGAAGTAGGCCCCCCGACATTAGCTGAAGTTCAAAAAGCTATATCTAACCTGAAACGAGGAAGAGCAGCTGGTCCAGATGGGCTAACCCCAGAGGTTTTCAAAGATGGTGGTCCAGTCTTGGCGATTAGGTTGACTAGTATTTTAGCTAAAGTCTGGGAACTAGATAAAATTCCATCCGAATGGTCTAAATCACTAATAGTCCCAATATATAAGAAAGGACCAAAATCATCTTGTGATAACCATAGAGGGATTAGTTTGACTAATATAGCATCTAAAATACTAGCCTCAATAATTATCGGACGTTTAACAAAGACTCGTGAACTACAAACACGAGAAAACCAGGCTGGCTTCAGACCTGGTCGTGGTTGCATCGACCACATATTCACCATTCGTCAGGTTTTAGAACACAGGCACGCCTACCGGCGTCCTACAATGGTGGTTTTCCTCGACTTAAAGGCAGCATTCGACTCAGTTGACCGTGAGGTTCTGTGGCAGTGTCTGTCATTAAAAGGTGTACCTCAGAAGTACATAAACCTTGTGAAGGCTCTTTACTCGAACACTACCAGTCGAGTCAGAGCTTATGGCGAACTGTCATCTGACTTTGCGACCTCAAGTGGTGTCCGTCAAGGCTGCCCACTATCTCCGTTTTTGTTTAATTTTATCATAGACGTGCTACTAGAAGCAACGCTTTCTTCGGCTGAATTTTCTGGGATTGATCTCTTTCCAGGAGGTCCACTTATCGACTTAGAATACGCAGACGACATAGTCCTGTTTGGTGAAGACACTGATAAGATGCAGAGTCTTCTGGTCGCACTGAGCAACAATGCCAGGATGTTTGGGATGCGTTTCTCCCCCTCTAAGTGTAAATTGTTACTTCAGGACTGGCCTGCGTCAACCCCTAAACTAAGGATAGGGAGTGAAGAAGTTGAATGCGTTGATAACTTCACTTATCTTGGAAGTCTGATCAGCCCTAATGGGTTGGTGTCTGAGGAAATTTCTGCACGAATTCGAAAGGCTCGTTTGGCTTTTGCCAACTTACGTCATCTATGGCGTAGGCGTGATATTCGTCTATCAACTAAAGGACGAGTATATTGCACAGCAGTTCGTCCTGTTCTACTTTACGGCTGTGAAACATGGCCATTAAGGGTAGAAGACACTCGTAGGTTACTAACATTTGATCACAGATGTCTTAGAAATATATCTCGTACCTGCTGGGATTTCCGGATAACTAATAATGAGGTTAGACGAAGGGTATTAGGGAATAATGGTAAATCTGTTGATGAGGTTATGAAACTTCATCGACTGAGATGGTTGGGGCATGTGTTACGTATGTCCGAACACCGGTTACCACGTCGCTCAATGATGACTAGTATTGGGGTGGGTTGGAAAAGGGTTAGGGGCGGCCAAACCAAAACGTGGCATCAGTCGTTGAAGTCACTAACTTCTGGTCTGAGCCACATTGGTAGATGTCGACTACCTGGTTGGGGTCCGCGTGACTGCCGTACCCAGTGGTTGGAGACTCTTGGTGACATGGCTCAGAATCGATCACAGTGGCGTAGGTGTATACATTCTTTGTCTTCATGTACACCTTGAGACTAAAATTACTCTACCTTTCTTTCTACAAATTAATTTTTTTTCTCTCTCTCTCTCTCTACATATTATATCCTTATATGCAATCTTCCTTTTATATATTACTACCATTAAAGTAACTGATTCTATGAATTCGGTGATCATCTTGCTATGTTGTTGAGGTGTGGCAACTTGGACCGATGCACTTATGTGCCTGGTCCTACGTTGTATCTGTCTGTCTGTCTGACAGATTTGTAAGAAATCTTATGTAATCAAATGATTTACAAAGTAACTGATCACGATGAATACTGACTAAATTTTTGAAACCGGTATTCATGCTGATATGAAAGGAGACATTTTCTCGACAGAATAAATGATGCTGAATTATTGCAATCTAATCGATAGATAACATGGAAGAGAATAAGCTTATCACTTCTTTGAATTAGTTGAATCATTTCAACTAGCTGAATGTAGATCAACTTAGCATCTTGACAACGTTACATTTGTTACCGGGAGAAATGGAATCATTAGGTGTATGTGAATGTATATGTCATACATATGTATTTTCAAAGTTATATTACATAATAGTAATTTCTATGTGCTTGAATCTATGTTATTCACTGAAGTTCTTTTACTCATAAGTAGGGTTCATAAAGAAAAGTGTTAAAGAATCACGGAATGAATATCGCCAACAAACTTATCATAAAACTATTCAGTAATCTGTTATTTGATTGTTTTCTTTCTGTCTTTAGTGAAAGTTTTCTATTGATCCAATAACCTTTATTGCACCATGTATTATTTTTCTAAGTTATGATTGATTGTTCAATTGTTCAGTTTCTATACTTTAACATCCCTAGTTTTTGTATAACATAGAAATTCTTATTTTACTTTACATTGAGGTCAAAAAAAATTATTTATAGAATGAAGATGATCACTTTGAATAGTTTTGGATCTTTTGATTTTAGTTTTGGAACTAGATGTGTTCTTGATAGTCATTGAACAGTGAATTATTGGTTATTCAATAAAAGGACACTTTATTGAATATTGCTAGTTTATGTTATAGTCAATCCATTATCATAATAGAATCTTTAGAATGAATACAATTATATACATATGAACTGATGTACGGAAGGAGACCACGACTGACAGGCAACAACATCGCCTGGCCTCAGCCACAAAAGTGGAATGATAGGAAATGGAAGGAAGAGCGGAAACAAGCGGTGGAAAACATACAACGGAAACAGGAAATGGACGTTAAACGATCAGAACAGCATCAGGGGAATCAGCTGAGACACTTTTCAGTAGGAGATCTGGTGAAGTGTAGAGGACGGAGGAGCATAACGGGTAGTGGACTAGGCTCGAAGAAAGTACTCCCCAAATGGGAGGGCCCGTATACAGTCATCGCTTGGCGTGGACCGGTATACACCATCAAGAAGGACAACAAAGAAAAGCGTGTAAACATAAGTCAATTGCAAAGATGGACATGTTGGAATGATGGGGCGAATACGTAGAAACAACCAGCAACCACAGAGGCAAGAAGGTCGGCGCGCATACGAGCACAGCAGTTAAATGGAGGGGCGAGTGTGGTGGATACTACTTATAAGTCATCAATAAGTAGTAGGTAGCAGAGCGTCAAAGAAAATTGGGAAGAATCAGTAAACAGCAGACGAGACGAGTTGCGAGAGGCCAAGAGGTGAAGCATGATCAAAATACAGAGGACAATCGAGAACAACCAAGAGAAGCAGGCTGATAAACGATACAGTCCAGATACCGCGGAGGATGTGCAAATTGATACTTGGAAGTAATGTATGTAATATTTTATGACATACTCTGTTTTCGACAGTTAAACATTGCTTACCCAATTGTTCTTCTTCACACTAGATTATCTAGTGATGTTTTCATTAAATTAAGACTCGTAAACTGTTATGATGTCACTTATAAGAATTATGATCTTGCTTGGACTGCATTACAACCTAACAGGTTTCATTACTTTTGATAAGAAATATTTCTGACTTATATATACATTCCCTGATCATCAGATGTACATTGACTTTAAGACTGTACAGAATTGGTCAAACTCATCTTAGTATATAGTATTCAGAATCCAGGACTTGAGTCTAGTACACACAGTTTGAGTTCGAACCATCCATCTATTAAGTTCATGATAGCTAGGGATATCATAAAATCTGTAAGAATGATAGTCAATTTAATTCTTATTACAAGTTGGAGTTTTAGAAGAACTTAATTAAGTTACATTGTAACTAACTAGTGGAATCTAGGATGTGCGTTAAGTCCTACTTGGAAATTGTCAGCTGGATGTACCTGCATCTCATTGCTGATCATCACACTGGGACTCGAATGCAGTTCACCTCATGTCAAACGCCACCGAGTTCACCACTAAGCTGCTGAGTTCAAACAGCCAGACAATAAGAACTTAACAGATTTTTTTATAATTATATGATGAGCTACTACAATTCAATGGTTTAAATTCCAATTTACAATCATGTGATGATACTGTATGACTATCATCTATTACTCTACACATACACTTGATAAAGATAAACTCCATTGGTTATGTCTACATGCTTGAACTCTTAAAAATTAGACACTGAAACTGTACATTCAACAATCTCTATAACATAATGAACTGTTATTTCTTAGTGAAGTATTAATGAAATAATCAGATGCTTAGTGACTAATGTAAAACGAATGTTAGGTATACAGTTACATTCATTTCACTTTCTTTTTTTTCTTTCTAGCAAAATGATATCATTATGTATATTTGTATACAACTATGAGATAGGCATCTTACATACTACTTGATAAAGTAATATATCATATTTATATACATTTGTCTAATTTGAATATCTATTCAATTTTGAGATTAGGTCATTACATTGTATCATTCACTGGTTACATAATACATAGATGATTACATTTATGAAATCACTGGCACATAATATAACATCTGATTGTACTATCACTGATCATATTGATTATAGTTTTATTGATTTTTTGGTAGTTAGGTGAATAGTTAAAATTTTTATTGACTATAAACTATTATGAATTTTTTGAATAAGAGTTTAGAGTAGAAGTTTTATTAGGTAACTCATATATCCATTTAGTAACTGAGTATTTTACTTTTACAATAAGAAATGAGTTTGTTCCGATGAATATTGAAGACTAAGAAGTACTAGACAAATGATTCTTCTGAGTATAAAAGTTATTAGGGATATGCATTCATAATCCAACGTGGAAGCAAATCCAAAACCTTCAGGTTTCATCGATGATGTTTCATCTTCAAAGTCTACACTCGAAAACTCATCGTCTAATGATCAGTTTTAATGAGAAGCATGAATTTTTCAGGATTTTAACTTATGAGAGTTATGCTTTACACTGGGTCGATTATTTAAGATTCATTGAAAACTAACACAGAACAATGGTGATTGACTTCTTCACAATGATAAATCACTGACTAGTGTTTAATGTCCTGCTTGTCTGGTTGTCATTGTATAGATTGTCTTCCATTGATCAATACTGTAGTCACTAGTTTGTACAAATAGAGGTGTATTAAGTTTCCATGATATGAAATTTCCCTAGTTTAAACTGGTTGACAATGTTTGCTTGAATTGTTTGAGGAGCTGATTATTCCTCTAAGATTCAAATCTACATCATCCAGTTTCATAACTTTAGATGTCGTCACTAAGTTAACTATAGAATATTATCCGCATTAATGATTAAGCATATATGAAATCAGTTTTTACCAAGTGATTAATCAGTGTAACTAATTCAATCCAACAAGGGGTCAGTCATGATTTGCATAGACTAGTGGTAAAATGTCAAATAGTAAAGAATGATGAAACTAGTTTAAATCAAATGCCATTTAAAACTTTAGTCAGGCAGGTTGACCTACAGACTACCTTCAACCATCTAACGGTAATTTTTCCTTGAATCGAAATGGCTTATGGAGATTAGGTTAGGCGTTCGCCAACCAGAAGCCTATGAAACGGAATCTTGGGTACGCATTATTGAGGAGTTCAGTACTAACACAAAACAGATATCCAATGCTCTCTGACTTCTAATAATACCCTACTAACATTAATCTGTGACGAATTCAATCAAGTAAAAAATAATTTTTCCATTAAGACAAGTCTCTTGAATCTTGTTTATAATTATAAGTCAATAAGCAGGATAAACAGAAATACTCATGAAGTTTTTCTTAATCTACACTACTGTAATCAGTTTCAATCTAACTGATTACTTACTTACTTACTTACGCCTGTTACCCCTCTGGAAAGAGGAGCATAGGCCGCTCACCAGTATTCTCCATTCGACTCTGTCCTCACCAATCCTTTCCAGCTGTCTCCAGTTACTGTTCATCCTCTCAATGTCTGCTTCCAGTTCTCGACGCAGAGTGTTCTTTGACCTTCCTCTTTTCCGTTGTCCAACAGGATTCCAAATTAGTGGTTGTCTCGTGATACAGTCTGATGATTTGCGTAATGTATGTCCTATCCATTGCCAACGTCGTTTCCTGATTTCCTCTTCAGCTGGAAGTTGGTTTGTTCTCTTCCAAAGTAGGCTGTTGCTGATGGTTTTCGGCAAACAGACGTTCAATATTCTGCGTAGATAGTTGTTGATAAATACCTGTACTCTCCTGAGGATGTTTGCAGTGGTTCTCCACGTTTCCGCTTCATACAGCAGAACTGTCTTCACGTTCGAGTTGAAGAGTCTAATTTTGAGGTTGGTAGACAGTTGTTTGGAGTGCCATATATTTTTCAACTGTAGGAATGCTGTCCTTGCTTTGCCGATCCTTGTCTTTACATTTGATCGGATCCTCCTTGTTCATCGATGAGGCTCCCCAAATCTAACTCCGCCCACAGCTCTTCTAGGGTTGTTTCCGGTCCCAAGCCCGCGTAAAGGAGGGTTGGGCATAGGGCTATCACCCCTATCCCGTAAAACACAAGCTTAATAAAAACATGCTAACCAGATTAAACAAACTTAATCTAATTGATTAACCTAATAAAATAACTTAACAATAATAACAAAACAATAAATAAGAAAATCTTAAGTAGAAAGTTATTGACAATCAATTAGTAACTAATTTATTGATTATTTTGTTAATGATTAAGCAATTGATCGATGAAAGTTAAGAAGACGACCATACTTAAAGTACTAGTTGGTAACAGTAATGTTAATTAGTATTCTAAAATAGGTTCTAAATAAATAAAGTAAGTATTCTATCATTTGAGAATTACTTAATGATTTTGAGAGTTAAACGTTCATAGTGAGACCTGAATGTTTAGGGTTCGATCCCCTGACAGAATTGATAGTGCTCACTGATGAGTCCCATGGTAAGACAAAATAGTTGTCGTATGTTTCTTTGTTTTTAGTTGGATCTCTTATAACAAGACAAAGAATTGAGAATCTAAGCTTATAAAGCTTATTCTTTATGTTGCTAAGCCACATCTACTAATCATTTAATAACTAAGATATTTATACTCCTTATGTCGTAGGCTTTTCATAGACGCATTAGTAACCATCATGTCCTTTTAACCTTTCCAAATTATTTCACTTTTTTCATGAAACTATAATCATGTTTTCTGTAAAAACTCTCTCGCTCTCCAGTTCAGTTCTAAATGTATTATATATTTCTTATAACTGACTGGTGTGTTACATAAAAGCCTTTTGTTGATACTCAACAGATGACTTAGCACTGTCACTTGTTTGCTGGTGTTTTATTTTAGCACTTTGTAACTCACTGCAAGCTTAGTCAAAATAACCTTGATCCAACCAATCAGCGTCTACGTAGTCATAGTATAAACTATAGGAGCAAATCCTATTGGTTTGTTCTGACGGATGGTTAGTGTTTCACTTATTTCGGCCGTGTCGTAACTTGCCTTCACACCAGCAACTTAAAAGGTCATTTCAGTAACAAACCGATATCAATCTGTGACGATTACAAACAACACAACTAAATTAGATACCAATCACCTAAAAAACCACCTTAAAAGTGTACTTTATATTTCATAACCAGTCATTTGTGTTATTTCATTATTGATAATCAAGAGTGACTTCTGACAAGTCTTTCTTGGAAAATATATATCTGAAGATAATTAATTCAATATATATATTAGAATAGATAATGGGTGATTAGCAAAGAAATTCAAAACGTTAACTTCATACTACTTAGAATTCATCAGTTGAATCTACTTGTCACATTCAAGTATTGTATTGATATATTGAAACTTCATCTTAGAATTCACAGGTTCGATTCAATGAATATTAATAATCAGATACTTCAAACCTTCACTAAATATAACACTAACTTCATACTTGATGAATACGTTAATGACTAATGAACCATAATAGACAAGTGGATAACATTTTAGTGGTTTAAATAGAAAGGTACTAAGTCTAAGTATCAATGTGATCATTATAATTCGTATGAAGCTGGTCGGAACCAGCTGAGATGTTCCAAATAAGACAAAATGAGTGTCCTAAATTATAACTCATGGGAAAAAATTATTTCTTCGAAATATAGCTAACTTATTAAATATTTGCTTTATGAAAGTTTTACTGGAGAGAACATTGGGGATTCGTTTTAATCACAAACTTGATTCCAGCTTATTTAGATTAGGTGTTGAAGTTATGCGAAAGGTTTTAGTTGCTCAGTCAAAGTAATTGAGTGTCATAGAGATTCTTGAGTTTGAATTCGATAATATGGTAGCTGTTTCATCCTAGTATGTGAATATTCATCAGTGGTGAACATTAATGACCATATCAAGAGATCTAGCACAAGTTCTTTAAGTTTTGAGGTAAACACTTAAATCTTAGACCACTAAGGCGACATCCATAGGTAAGTATTTCTAACTCCAGTCAATTCGTGATATATTAATGCATGAGTTCAACAATATTGAGTATAAAGTAGTTACCCACTGATAGAGACTGACTAGGTCATTCAAATATATATATTGTATAAACTGACTGAAGTTTGAAATATCAACGACTGGAAGCTGTCCGTTTCAGGGATCTTATGGTTAGGAGTTTGTCACGAAGCTAGAAGATCCTGTTCTTGATTCCTTGATCAAGTTAAGGATTTCATTTCGAACCTTAATCATTTGTTACATTTATATATTTCATTCAAAATATCAAACTGTAAAGCATTAAACAACGTTGTAGATACACATTAAACTCATAAAATGAATGCTTCTTTCCATTATGTAATATGTGTTTAAGGGGTTGTTGTGGAGATAGTTAATTTATTAATGCTGATAACTATCTCCGCAACAACCCCTTAAATGTAACTAATTATCAGCTCACTAGTGACTAGCTCCTTGAGGTAATTCCTGGAGTTCTAGTGTGAAGACGTGACCGGTGGAGTTCAATCAGTGTCGGGTGTGAGACAGTAACTCACCGATGACAATGGATGAGGTCGCGCAAACGTAACACGAATTGACTGAATTAGAAATATCAACCATTAGAAGCCGGCTCAGTGGTCCAATGGTAAAGCACTCGTCGCGGAGCCAGAGGGTCCTGGGTTCGATCCCCACTAGGGTCGTGGATGCGCACTGCTGAGGAGTCCCATACTAGGACGAAACAGCTGTCCAGTGCTTCCAGGTGATCAATGGTTGTCTGGTTCAGATCAATTCGTGATATCAGCATTAATATGTGTTTACTAAATAAAGGGAAGATATCACTGAAAGTGTTAGATAGAATAAACTTATTGAATATAGATAACCCCAACTATGAATTTGATATCATGAATTAACCTGGGTTAGACAATCATCGAAGACCTAGAAATTCACTAATACACGACAGTTTTTTTGTTTTAATATGTGACTATTCATAAACAGAGAACACTGATGACTACATTAAGGAAATGGGTATATGAACTTAAAGCTTTTTAGTAGATGCTTAACTCCTGAATCATTGAGTCGGCAATCAACAATTGTACACCCTTAACTATAGTCAATTTACGATATACTGTATGAACTCATGAATCAATACTATTAAGTAATTGCTTTCACATCATACTAAAGTTGTAAATAGTAGTAGTTCAATCGTATCAAGCGAGTTGTAATTACTTATAACTGGAAATAAAAGAGACTACATAAGTTAAAAATATTAACTGACAGATGTTAATTCAATCATCTAAATATCGAAATTCTTTATAAAACTATACCATCTTGGGTCTAATCTCCAGGTTGAATTGTAGATGCTCATTGTTGATAAGTAGTACTTCTCCAAATTTTTACTAGTTTTCTAATCTTGTCCAATACGTAATATAAAGTTAAAATTCAATACTTTTCATAAAAGTTAGATATAATAATTAATGATTAGTTCTTTCATTCATATCAGTTTATTTTGTTTAAATGAAATACAAGTAATGATAATCAAGATGAAGTATATAATTACTAATTTAATTACATATGACCTTTTATTTATGGATAGTAACTAGAGTTAAACAACTGGATATTCATTTCAGTCAAAAAAAATTGACTATTGAACAAATCTTTCAATAGTATTTCAATAACTGAAAGTAATTCAAAGATAAACTTAGGTAATTGAATTATGATGCTTAGCTGATTTTAAGGTTAATTAACAGTCTGTAACTATTAGAAATATTACATAATAAACATAATGAAACCTGGAATAGGTTTCAAGAAGTTGATTTAATTTTCAAGGTCAACTAACAACTTTCTTATCTTCATATAATCGAAATATAAGTAAATTACTTCATTAATCTTAGAGTAAATTGATCCATAGATACAAATGATGTTATAGAAAATTCATTATCACCTACAATATATTAGTTAAGTAATTTTTAGTTGAATTTGTTAGGTCGGACCACAAAGAAGCGTAACAAGCTTTCAGAACTGTGGTTTCGAACACTATTTCATTTATTCGAACTGTCTGTAATGTAACATTTTGTTTCTATTATTGTTACGCTCCGCTTGCCCTATCATCCCGTTTAGCATAATTACTGTTATTATATTGTCTCTTGTTATGGACTACAGTTAATTAGTTGTGTACAAGTTGCTCCTATTCACTACCACTATTCCCCTCATTCTGTATTCATGCTAATTTCCTAATTGGTTTGCTGTGTGGTCTGATTTTATGTATATATAAAAGAATGCTTGAAATATAGATTCGATTCTGTCTGGCTGATCTATTGGCTCGCATTCTTCATATTTCGGCTTGGGACTAAGTGGGCACAGGGCAGGCGCACGATTACCAACAATGGCACAACTAACCTGGCACTCGGCCAATTACCCCCCATCTTTCTCTCGTCATAACAGAATTCGTCACAGATTGATTTTAGCAGAGTATCAACGAAAACCAAGGAGCTATGAACAACTGTTTTGTTTTATGATTGGACTCTGCAGAAGTACGTACTCTAGATTTCGCCCCTCTTAAGAATTTCAGGTTGGCTAACACTTAACCCTCTGTACCACTGGGTCGGCATCCAATGATAGATTTCCCACCTTCCATCAATTTGTGACGCACAGTGAGACAATTATTCATAATCTTACATTACGTCTTACATTACTGTTAAAATTAAGTTCAGTAATACCATTGAGACTTAATATTGGAAACAGTGTTTGTCGTACGGAATAATAATAACAGTAGGATCAAAAAATTTTAGTTGAAACTAGGATCTTTCTTAAAATCACCAGTACTGTAAGACTGGGAAAATGTAATATAAGGTAAAGAAAACCATGGGGTCAATTGATCAGTTCGAATAGATCTTTGCCTCTTACTAGAGATTTTCATGCGGTGAGGGCTGGGGGAGGGAATTGTATTGTAATATGTCTATCTAAAATTCCTCCATTAATGATCTGATGTCTCTACAGTCACACCGATGAATCTCTTCATTGTCGTTTCTGTAGCTTAACATTAGCACTGCCATTACAAAACTATGATTAGGTTTTTTTACCATTAAGATATTTATATCGCCTTTAACGTAGATATCATTTTTCGCAACAGACTATTCATTCATAAATAATGTATTCTGACTGACTTGCAAAGGTTGAAGAATCAGGTCGATGATTAGCCCAATCTTTAAGTGTCGCTCTTACTCATTCCTATACTGTATTCTGGTCATATATTTTAATTGGGATTTATTCGTGATATTGAAAGAGTTAAAAGAGTAAGGTCTAGAAATCAACTCATTATGTTTATGTACAACCTGGAGTCGCACTGAGGTCTGTCGACACCAAAAGTGCTTCGTAACAGATTTGATTGAGCCAGTTACGGGTTTCAAGAAGTTGACTAGGTTTTTAAGGCCATCTCCATCTTCATACCACCGAAATATCAGTGAATAACTCCATTAACCGTAGATGAATAGATACATTTCAAAGTGTAACTTTCTAAAGATTTATCGTGACACTAAAGAAAATTCATCATTTACAACGAATTCTTTATTATGAGATCAGTTGAAGAGTCGCAAAGAGAAAATATGAAGCCAATGATGTCCCTTTTAACATTCTTACAATATCCAAGCGATAGTCATCTTAGTCAAGTTTAGTTGAAAACTGTTATGTAGTCTACATTGTTCCGATCTTTTGATTTCCCTAGTTATTGCCTAACCGTTTCTTATTATGAGATATCTTTTATTCATCAACTTCAGAAGTTCGCTACTCTACATGGAGTTAATAACTACTTCAACTATCTGGATCTTATATCGAATAACCGTATAGAAAACTGATGCAAAACCAAGGCATTAAGGTAACAAGTAGTTATTCTGAGGTTTATAAATGAACAATTGTAAAGAGTAAATCATAATTGGATGTTGTGGAGATCGTTGAATATCAACTTGATATCACGAAATCAGTCTAATTTCGACCAGAAAAATCAACCGTTGGGAGCCGACTCAGTAATCTTATTGCAAGGCATTAGCCAAGGAACTAGAGGGTTCTGAGTTCCCTCCCTGATAAAGTTGTAGGTGAGCACTGCTAAAGAGTCCCGTTCTAGTGAAAAATAGCTGTCTGGTGTTTCATGGTGACCAGTGGTTATCTAATTCAGACTAATCTCATGATATCAAATCAGAAAAACAAATCACCAATACAATGTTTACTGATAAATTCCCTACAGAGAGCTGGTGAGATGGGGTTATAAAGCGATACTATAAGTAAATAATATATTAACTTCCCTATCTACCCCAGTATATGTTATAAAATGACAAACAGTTGGGAATGACAACTTATGGAGTCCGTTCTCCGTGGTAACATCACCTTTTAATGCTAAGCTCCATCTGCTAAACATTTAGTAACTATGGTACTATAAAGTGCGTAATTTGTAAGCATGTCACAGACTCCATTACTGATTACCATATCTGCTTTCCTTCCTAGGCTTTTATAAACTTATTAGGGATCTGGTATATTGATTTCTATACTCAACCCGTCCTAGTCCAGTCTTTAATATATTTGTATTTCCTATTACTGTTTCGTCCAGTATGTTTGTTCTTACTCAGTAAAGCACTTGATATTATTTCCTATTTGGTGCCACTGTTCTCTCACTTTCTGCTTTTAAGGTAAGCTTCTAGCCATTCGGAAACCGTACAACTTTATCAGCATCCTCGTAGTGAGGTCATAGTAAACGTTTGAATTCTACCGGTCCCCTTAGACACAGGATTAGTATTTAACTTTATCGGTTATCATGTATCTTACCTACACCAGTACATCCAAAGTCATTTTCTTATCTCTACTTCATTAAGCTACTTAATACTCGATATACTACTAACAAATTGTTATCAGTAGAAGCTTACTATGTATAAAGTGTACGATATAAGATATTTATTTTTAAATTAAGCACAAGAAACGTCTAAACGGGTTTCTTTAATTCTGATTACATGATTGTTATATTCCAGGTTTTTACCTTGAAAACAGTTCTATTCAAGGCTACTCAAATCTATTACAAATCAACTAGATACAAATAAAGTAAAACGCATGATTGATCAACAATCAATATTCAAAATAGAATATGTCAATCATCAATAAATCAATCTCTGGTTTTCAATGTTACCCTGCCAACATCAGTCTGTGACATATTCAATCAATTCATCATCATTAAACTTTAGCAAAATATTAAATTCTTTTTAATAAAATAGTATAAGTAGAAACTATTCTAAACATTATCAATATTCAATAAGTATACAATGCTCAGGAGTTTACTGATAAGACTATACACTGTTACAGTATAACTTTCAGTAGACACTTCAGTTTCAAGCATCTAGATCAATCTGTACACATATGTAACATAAGTCAAGTAGAAATCAAAGAATGATTTAAAGTTCAGTGTGTAAGATTTGATTTGATATATTGACTATTTATTGTATGTTAGCTAACGATGAAGTGGGAATTAGTTATTTGAAGTGAAGTGGTAATATGAAAGTAGGTAGTAAATTTAGTTGTATGTAATCGTTACAATATGTTGTCACTTTGGTACCGCTGAAAACAAGAAAACAATCAACAGTTGTTTTGTTGTAGGACTACTCAGTAGTACACAACCTCGATTCTGCAAGAGAATCGAAGCCAAAGCCTTCAGATCTCATGGTGAACGCTTAACCTGTCAGCAAAACTGGGCCAGCACGTATCAAATGGTAGAATTCTCACTTTAAAAAATTATATAAAGTGCGACGATTCAGCCATTGTTATAGGTGATAACTATCACACTTCTGACGTGTTTTAACTTCACCAGGTCACAAAGTCTCACTAGAGTCTCAGTAACACCCTGATGTTAGCCACCTTATTAGCTGATTATTCCGACTGAATTAAAGTGGTTTTGTGAAGAAGGTCTTGTGGAGAAATGATAGGTGCACAGTGCTGAGGATCCTCGTACTAAAACGAAACAGTTGTTCAATACCCTCTGGTTTTTAGTAATACGCAACCAACATCAATCTGTGACAAATACAAACTACTGAAATTAATTATTTACCACAGAAGTAGGCGACGTATTGGAACTTATTTATGCAACTGAGGTGGATAAATACAGTTAGATATTTGCTAACGTAAGTAGAATAGTGTTCTCTTTTAGTACAACTAAGGTCAAAGTATACACACATGTGTACACACATACATCCTGTTGTTCATAGATAGTATTTTATGGATCCGATTACTGGAGTTCACGCAAATACCAGTGACAGAGTGTGATTTAGATTGGAAAATTACTTGTATAAGCAAAAAGTCAAGAGACATGTTCACTTTCATAATCTGTTTTCTCTTTGATTTGGTGAATCCGCTTTAGATTCCTCAACGGTGCGCGCCCTAGATTCTGATCAAGTGGTTTCAAGTTGAACGAAACAACTGTCCATGGATCCCTGGTTTTCATAAGTACCATGGCAACATCAATCTGCGACGTATTCAATCAAACATTAAAGATACCAATCTTCATAAACCATCTTAATTCAATGAGTTATTAGTTATTTTTACAAAAACAAATTTCACCAGTAACTGATATCATTTTTCTTCAATTCATATCAGGTTAGTACATGTCAAAACGAAAGAATTGAAGACAATTTCAGTTATTTGAAATCATAAAGCATAAAGTATCCACTTACTAAATGAACGGAATTATGATAGAGAGTGTGTGATACAACTATCTTAATGAACATTGGAAAATTGATTATACTACATACTTTGGAGTGGATAATCAATTTACAATTCGGTAATTGCTATTCTGGACAACTACATTGGAATACATTTCTGAAAGAATCCATTCTATCAAATGTTTAAATTGATTAGGTCGTTTAAAAAATTTTTATGAAAACATCACAATTCAACTATCCACTTCAAAGAAAACAGTATAATCAAAATCCATCTTTCTGAGTTATAAATATTTGTTATTATCTCAAGGATATTGGAAATATTATTGATAATCACAGACTAAACATTCATCTACAAAGCACGTGCGATAGTATTTGCGGATTATTTAAGATTAGATGTGTTTCGTTGAATCATTCCTCATCAGTTACATTCATACAACTTATTGATTTTGATTAAGAATGTATATTAACAATCAAAATGTTCAACAGACCACATCTAATCGTCTGAATAGTGAAGTTGTAGTGAAGTTGAATTGAATGTATTTATAGATGAATAATATGACTGCCCTAGAAGTGTAATGACGTAATATGACGAAGATAAATTAGAGTTCACTGAGGTAGTTAACCGACTAAATTAATTGAATAAATGAATAGTCTTTTATGATATTTCAGTAGTATTTACGAATATCCACTTCAAAGAAACGATTAACATAATAAGTTAACCTACTAAATGTCTATCTATGTTGAAAATACAATTCAAACAACTGTTGTAACCATGTTCAACAGACGTTCAATTACACTTTAACGGTAAATTATACTGTAAAGCTTATTGTGTAGCTGAGGAATGCATTTGAGGAGCAGTTCTCGCCGACATATTAATAAAGAATTACGAAAGAACAAAGTTTATGTCTTCTATCAATTAAATGAAATTATACAGAAGGTGAATTGATGATACATTTATTGTATACGGTGACATAAACCATGCAATTAAATTACTTGAGATCTTGAATAAAACTCATTCTAATATCAGATTCATAATAGAATATGAATTTTGATAGCGAGATGTAAAGATTTCATGAAGTGAAAATGGAACCTGACAAAAGCTTACATTCATGAAAGATACAATGAATAGACAATACGTCTATCTTTATAGCTTATATCCAATGAACTGTTAATGTAATGAAATCACTCTAATATAAACCTAAAAGATTATACACTATTGATGAACTTAAAACTAAAGCCTTATGAAATATTGTAACACAGAAATATTTATAAGGAAGTATAGGGGGGTAGGTAGCCCGAGAAATAGTAACTAGGTGACGGAATCACTTAAAAAAATGTTAATCAGTAACTCAAATTAGCTATTAAATAAACATTCACAACCATCAAACTACTACCATAACATACGACACAATATTCAATAAATTAAATAAAAGTGAACAATTACACATCTCATATCACCTTCACTTGTATTTATCAGGTTATATGTACTTGTGAAAGGAGGTACTTTGAAAGGGAATAATGATAAACTTCACAATTTTTATTGAAAATATTCAGATAAAGGTGTTTCTAAGATGAGACGACACTGTTAACAGTTTAATTGGGCTTCATCTAGCAAATGTGGAACAAATAAACAAATCTATACCGCTGAAATATGCTGTGGTTATTGAAATTAGAAGATTAAAACTAAGTCTTTTTGCATCCAAACATAGTCAGTGGTAACAGATACACCAATATCATGTCTTCTTCCTTTTCATTTTCTCATGACTATATTGTAGTAAGTTCTATTTTGTCACTAATCTTTATATATTTATAATAGATTCACATTGATAATTACATCATTAAATCTTCCCCTCCTCTCATACAAATACATACTTTTCTAGAACTATCAGTTTGACATGACTGTTTGAAATGATTTTATTGTATCCATAATGATCATTAGTTATATTACGTAATTACATTTCTAGATTAGTTTTGTGATATATTCAATTCAACTTTATTACAACTTCATCATTCAAACGATTAGATAGTGTCTGTTAAGCCTTTTGATTGTTAGTTTATATTTTTGTCGAAAATCAATAACTTATATGAATGTAGCTGATGAGGATTGATTCAACGAAATCCATAGAAATCAAAGTAATCGGTAAATACTCTAATCCTGCTTTATTCATAGTATTGATGAAAACAAATTTTGTACGAAACTTACAGATACGTATATACAAATAAAAATGCTTAATAATTAGATATTGTGGTGATTAATGAATTAGCTAACATTAATTAATCTAGAATCAAATAGTTATTGAAAGCCACAGAGCACTACACATTAACTTGTTCCTTATATTATAAATTCCTTAATAAATTCAAATTCAATGATTTTCATAACATTCAATTCTACTCATTATCAATTTATTACTGACTAATTCTAGAAGGAAAATCCTGGGGATTTTGATGAAAAGGCATGACTTATCAAATTCACCTATATAACATTCACTCACATGTATTAATGAATAAATTTACAAAATATAGAATGAAGTAAATGACTTTATAAAATGCAAACTATTAGTTATTGACCTAGTTAATCTAATGATTAAACGTTTGTGATACAATTTGAAAGTTAAGGACTCGAACTATAAGTTTAATCTTAGATCTTTGTAGATTTACTATTCAAACTAATTAGCTATTCTATAACACTTCAATATAGTAATATTTTCAAAGATTGTTTAACTTTTAGTAAATCCAAATGACTACCATTAAAACATATAGGATTTATTTGAGACTATGTATTCGATTGACTGTTCAGAAAATAGATTATTAATGCTTGTTAATAGTGGATTATGATAGTACTATGTTCAGTAATAATATAATTCTAAGCTATCGTATATCCAACTGATGAATACACATACACACATAAGTCAACAACAATGAATTTACGAGTATTACACTTGAACACAGTATAAATCTAACAAGCATGAAATTAAAACCAATTGTAAAAAAGTAAATCATATCAATTTCTATATTCAATTCTGTTACAACATCTAAACTGTAAATTAATAGAGTTAAAACCAATAAAACTAGTTAGTATGCTCGGAGTGTGAGGGTGAAGATGAAGGATAGGTGGCGATATATTAATAATTACTACAAGCCTATGCCGATATTAATGTTAGGATTTTCAATACAAATGTGAAGATAATCCTGTTGTATGGAGCTGAAACTTGTAAAAAGAACTACGAAAAGCATCCTTTAAAAGGTACAAGTATTTATAAACAATCGTCTGTGTAAGATACTTTGAATCCGTTAACAGGATATCATCAACAACAACCTTCTATAGCAGAGAACGAATCAACCACAATCCAGCCGAAGAAGAAATTAGGAAAACATGCTGGAGGTGGATAAGACGCACATTGAAGAAACCACCAAATTGTGTCACAAGATAAACAGTAACATGGAATCCTGAATGTCAAAGGAAAAGAGGAAGACTCAAGAACACGTTGCGTCGAGAATTGAAGACAGACATGAAGAGAATGAAGTACACTTGGGAAAAGCAGGAAAGTTAAGCTCAGGACAGAGTTGGTTGGAGAATACTGGTCAGCAGCCTATGCTCCTCAGGCTGTAACATGCGTTGATTGATTGACTACAATTGATTGACTATGTTCATTCATCATGTAAAACATGATAAATAAAGAACAAAACAAAATAAAACAAACAAACAATAAATGTAGCAATCAATTGATTAATCTAACCTGATCAATTATTGATTCAATTGATTGATATATTGGTAAATTATCATTTATATTAATATGATTAGATAAATTATTTTTTTCATTATTAATTAACATTTTTATTTTATCTTTATTTATTAACATTGAATTAGTTAAATTTATTCTTGGATCTAATTCAGATAAAATGAATTCATTCTCTGTTAATTCATATAATCGCATATCTTTATCATTTAATTCAGTAGTTTGTTCAATTGACTCAAATTGTTTGTCATTTTTATTTAAAGGAGATAATAAATAAGAAGAATAATAAGGATTATGATGATTATTATTATTTCCAATAATCATTGTTGAATGTAATTGATCATTGAACATTGAATGATTTGTTTTAATCAAGGTTGTTTTATTTGAATTGATTGTATCATTATGAAGATTATGATTATTATTATTATTATTATCGATTCGATTAGTACTTGATAATTTTCGACGATCTAACCAATACTGACGTGTTCTACTTGGTGTTTCATAGATTATTTGTGTTTTACCGTCAAGTCTATGATTAATGCGTAAATGATTGTTATTATGTAATAGATTTGATTTCATATAATGTTCATTATTCTGTTCTAGATTTGTTATATTACTATGTTGATACATTGATGAATTGTGTTTCATTTGTATTTGTGTTAAATTATTTAATCCATATGATTCAGATTGATAATTATTTAATAAATAATCATTATTTCGTTTTATAATAGGTGAATTTGAATAGGTTGGTGTATAGTAACCAATTTGTCGAGTTGTATTACGATTAAATTCCATTGTTTTACTTATAAACAATAATAAGTAGTAGTGACTAACAATTACATATGATAAATGTAAATGAGTAACCAATCGAGTAGTATATGTACACTTATATTATTGATTTCCCTTGAAAAAAAGTGTAGTTGTCACAAACTCTCTCTCTCTGTATATATACATCTTCATAGTAGATATCTGTACTCCGGAAATATTTTTTTATAGAACCATACACTACAGATTGTGAGATTATCATGTATACCTGTCTCTATGCAAATGCATATATATCAAGAGTGTAGGTACACTTGTAACCTTATGTAAATGTGTGCATTATTTTTTATTGATAACCTAATGAAATCACATGTGAACAGTATGTGTGAGTGTGTGACTGTTGGACTATGCATAATGATCGGTTCATTGTTATCTATCTGAACAACTGACAGTTTCCATGATGAATAAGAGATCATTCAACATAAGTAGTCTATCACGTCATAAACTAATGAATGTAATCATTATATATATATAGTGCATTTCATAAATTGCTTAGTTATGATTGGTTGATATCAGGTGAACCAATCAGAATCTACCTTTATGATTTGACATGAATGATGAATGTGAACATAATTTGAATGCAAAGGAATAACATTAAGGAATGTATTTCTTGAACATCTTGATTATCGTGTAAACTGATGAGACTACTTTCATTATTCTCTAAGTATTATGTTTAGTTTACTTTAACGATTGTTATTTTTTATATGAAAAATTTAAACTTTCTATTTTGAAAAATTAAAGATTACGTAAGAAAACCTGTTAATCACATGGACATTTTAATATTTTAATGATCTATTGAAATGAAAGTAGTATATGCATTTTAAAATAAAGTAATCAAACAAAAACATTTAGTTTTACTTACTTACT
This sequence comes from Schistosoma japonicum, assembly GCA_025215515.1. Classification (NCBI taxonomy): domain Eukaryota; kingdom Metazoa; phylum Platyhelminthes; class Trematoda; order Strigeidida; family Schistosomatidae; genus Schistosoma; species Schistosoma japonicum. The sequence goes on along the minus strand of CM046063.1, from coordinate 40,486,386 downwards.
GATCAGCTATTTTCGGACCTTTTACATTCAATGCCATTTACAAAACAGTATGGAAGATTTAAATTACACAGAGGAAAATAAAAATGTTGTCCATGTAGAAGTTTACATAGCCATACATATGATGCATGATGGTTAGGTGTTAAGTAATTAACAGTAGTCAGTAGAGAAACTTACTTAACAATTGTTTAGTGATAGTTTATATATGTGAATAAGGCATGCGTATATTCTTAGAGGCACAGATGTATCTGGATATTTCTATTTCACTGTGTGATAATGTTACTATTTTGTCATTTTAGTGGTGATTAATATCATTGACAACTGAGATATTTGTACTGATTGATCAGTAAGCAGTAACCAAAGTAGGAGACTCAGTAAAATATTTGAATAATCAGCTCACTAATCGTCAACTTTAAGGTGTTTTTGGAGTTCTAGTGAGAAGTGTTAAATAGTGGAGGGGAGGTTCTTACTTGTCGGGAGTGAGACAGTTATCACTAATAACAATAGTCGATCATCGTACTATTTCATAAATTGATAAAAGTAGGAAAACTACCATGGGATGCCTTTTATTTTAGTGATGCAGAGGGTTAAGTGTTCGCCAGTCCGAAGGCCTTGGGTAAGATTCCCTGACAGAGTCGAGGGTGTGCATTACTGAGTAGTCCCATATTATTATGAAAAATTTATTCATTGCTCTGTAGTTTTTACTGATATTCGACCAACATCAATCTGTGATAAGCACATAAAACAAGTTATTTAAATCTTCTTGGCATTATCAATCCAACCCTTCTTAGAGATAGATCTATTACAGTCCCTTTAGTTAGGATTACAACCTAAGACCATTCATACATTGAATAACTATCATGTCTTTTAAGTTATATTTGTTACATGCTTATCTAAGTTTATTCACCACTGAAAACCAAAGAGAACTGGGAAGATTTATTACCTCAATGTAGAATTACTTAATAACAGTATACATCTATAACTCATTCAGGAATTGAATCCAAATTCACACCTCATGACAAACTCTTAACCTTCAAGTCATCGAGTTGGGATTCAATAAATTTATTAATTGAGTGAGATTAGGAGATCGATAACTGAACTTATGACAGTCAAGAAATAGCTACTTACAACCCCGAATCACTGATGAAATTGTTTCTATGAGAAGATATCAGAAGAAATCATCTCCAGTTTAGTGTAGATTGACTTTAATTTGTTGTTTGTATTCACTACAAGTCGATACTGATTAGATACCATATAAAAAAGCCACGTACCACCAGACAATAACTGTTCCGTCTTAGTATGGGACTTTTCTGTTATAGTGCTCACTTACGATGTTATCACGAAATCCAACCCAGGACATTTAAGTACCGTAGTGTACATTTCTTCTGTCAGTTTGTGTTGCATTTTGTTGATCATCTAATGTCATACCAAGACATAACAGATATTCAGTGCTTTTCAGTCTTAAGTGGTATCCAACTGCAATCAGTTAGGAACGAATACGAATAACAAATACGTCTAAAGTATGAAGCCGAACACAAGCGTTTCTCTTAAAAACTATGACGTTGCACTTCACTCAGTTACAATGACAACATCGTTGTCTCTGTGTTGTCAGCGTTCGTGTCAGTAAATGTTTTCATCACACTCATCAGTTAAGGGATATTTTTTTTGAAAACCATTAAACAAAACATGAGATAACAGAAACGAAAATTTTCTGTTTAATTTATTTTATTTGTTTTAATACATAGCAGGGAGTGTAATCTAGTTATGTTCGTCTGAATTAGGTTCAACTTTAAGTCAGACAGTAGTGTTCCTTTTATTTCAAATTTTCAGTTATATTAGTCCTGAAGAAAGTGATCTCGAGTTATATTAGAAATGTAACGATAATTATGACTCCCTAGTTCCTAACACTCTGAAAATATTCTTCTCTTTAAGTTACTTTATAGGAAGATTAGATTTGAAATGGTTTTGGAAACCTGAGGGTGTAACCGTAGCACTCAAGGGACAACAGTGAAAGACCTGTCGTACATAACCTTTTGACGAGCGATTTAGATATTTTAGCTCAGTGATGTAATAGTCTTAGCACTGCAGACAGAAATCTGTAGAGTAAGGTGGGGTGCACATTTTTATTGCCTATCTTTACATATCCCCATCTATCCTCCGTACGAAAACAGCTTTCACATTTCTGTACAGAAGGGCGTTCGACTTTACCCTCGTGACCTTGATTTTGTCATTCTAAGTCTTACTTCTTTCCAACTGACCTAACTTGCAAGAGAGGATCTAATGGAACGAGTGTCCCAACTAATATAAATACATTGTATAAGCAAACCCAACCACTACGTCAAGAAAACAGCTACTGTCGGGTATTGTCAGACTAATATAACATAAAGGAGAGTCTGAATCTGGTGTTAGACGATTTTTAAGAACTCAGAAGCGTAGGATAGTTGTTTTATTCTCGTTTTAGACTCGTAAGTGGTAGTGTGCATTCAGGTTCTTACTGTGAACTGAGTCTGGTACTCTTAGACTTTAGAACATTAAGCCAACATCTAACAGCTAACATTACATGGTATAATGAACTACTACATAACTTGTCATGGGTAACATTTGTGTTAAATTGAAGCTAACCGTATGTTGACTTCCATAGTTGGTTTGAAGAATAGAAATATTTTGTACAGATGAAAAAATCATTGATAACCTAGATAAAATCCAATGAACCTATTAATGAACATGACTTTTCCACTACAACAAAGTGAAGTACAATTTCGTATACCGAATAAAAGTTTTGTTCATGAACATTGACTTCAAAGAAGGATAAGGTACCGGAAATTCTAAGTATCAAAGGTAAAGTGTCGCTTCGAGTCCACTCAGTATGCATTTACCATTTCACTTGTTCTTATGGAGCAAGTTGTATTGATTGAATAATCCATTCACTTCCTAAATGAATAACTGAGTACCACTCTGTATGTTTATCAAGGGAAAAGTTATAAATCAATTAATAGCTCAGTCCTGGTCAATTTGAGTCATGTATTACCACAACTACCAGAACCAGAATTCAAGATTGTCAACAAAGTTAGAATAACTGGCTAAGAAGGAATTCAGATCATGAATTTTCGCTGTGATGAGGCTTTAAAAATTCGGCAATTTCGGCCTTGTCGGGAGTGAAACACATCGCTAATGACAATGATCGACCATCGCGCTATATTACAAGTCTATGAAAGTTGAAATTCCGCCATTTGATTCCTTCTGGCTAGTTGGTGCAGAGGGTTAGACGTTTGTCATCCTAAAGACCATGGGTTAGATTCCATGACAAATTCACACCTAATTCCTTGTTTTACTATGGTTTTTGAGTCTTGTCACATTTCTCTTATCGAATTTCTCAATATTCATCAAATTTACGGTTAATTTTATTATGCTACTTCTTATTTCTTTAAAGATTATTACGTTAATATGTACTAGATAATCAAGAATATTTAATTATTTCTGTAAACTTTGTTGTTTTGCATGACACTTTAACATCAATCGCATTTTGATTGGCTAATGACGGGAAAATGTTAAAGTTTCCCAAGGTCATTCCCCTGATTTTTTTATTCAGTGTATCAGAGAATAATATAAATTGTATAATGTTAAATATGCACTACCAAGAGACATAAGTAATAAAACAACTGATCAGTTAAAGCATAAATGGACATCTGTCACTTCACGAAATACCAAATCTAGAAAGTTCAGGTCTCACTATGAAAGCTTAACATTCAGATCACGAAGTTGTCAACCGACGTTTATATACATTCCTAATTATGGTTGATTCACAATGTCGAGTGAGACCATCATACAATTTCTCTTGTAAGTAATTGTGTATAACCACTGAATAGTATAACATCAAGACGGAGTAGTCGTCAATAATAATTATTTTTCAGTTGTAATCAATTCACAGTGTAAAATAATAAAATCTGAATAATCTTCTCAATAATTCCATATACTAAATTCAGAAGATAGGCCAGTATTACAGAAATATAATATGAGGAGTGGTTTTACTGTATTGTATTTCATTATGATTAAAAGGTGATTATCATCACAAAATGGCATCATTTCGTAAATTGTATGAAGCAAGTGACCACTGAACACCAGTATTGTTCTAGTTTAGGATCATCTACAGCAATATACATAAACAATCAGTTTATGATCAACGATAAACGGCAATACATAAGATGATAATGATCAATCAATCAATCAATCAATGCCTGTTACAACATGTGGAGCATAGGCCGCCGACCAGTATTCTCCAACCAACTCTGTCCTGAGCTTAACTTTACAGTCCTTCCGAAGTGCACTTCAGTCTCTTCATGTCTGACTTCAGTTCCCGACGCAGAGTATTCTTGGGTCCCCCTCTTTTCCTTTGACCTTCAAGGTTCCATGTTAATGCTTGTTTTGTGACACAGTTTGCTGATTACCTCAATGTGTATTCTGTCCATCTTCAGCATCTTTTTCTAATTTCTTCCTCGACTGAAAGCTGGTTGATTTCTTCTCTGCCATAGGAGGTTATTGTTGATGGTATCCGGCCAACGGATCCGAAGAGTCCTACGCAGACGACTGTTTATAAATACTTGTATCTTTTGAAGAATACTTTTGGTAGTTTTCTGTACACGTGTAAGCTCCATACAACAGAACTGTCTTCGTATTATTATTGAAATGTTGACTTTAATGTTGGCTGACAATTGGGTTAAGTTCCGGATGTTTTTCAGTTGTAGAAATGCTACCCTTCCTTTTCCTATCCGCGCCTTCTTATCTGCATCAGACCCTCCTTGTTTATCGATGATGCTTCCCAGTTATGTAAAGGATTCTACATCTTCCAGAATTTCTCCGCCGAGTGAAATCGGGTTAGTGTTGGTTGTTTTGTATCGGAGAATCATGCTTTTCCCTTTGTGTATGTTGAGGCCTACTGCTGACGAGGCCGCTGCTACATTGTCCGTCTTCATCTGTATTTGTTTCTGTGTGTGTGATAGGAGAGCTAGATCATCTGCAAAGTCTAAGTCATCTAGTTCCGTCGATGTTATCCACTGTATTCCGAGATTGCCTTGAGATGTTGCAGTCTTCATGATCCAGTGAACCACCAACAGGAAGAGGAAGTACGAGAGTAAACAGCCTTGTGTGGTACCGGTCTTCACTTCGAATGAATTTCTGAACTGACCTCATGCAGGATTTCACAATGTAGTCAGTCATAGGAGTTCTGCATAATGTTGACTATCTTCTCGGGTTAGCCATAATGTTGTAGAAAGCTCCATAATATTTTACTATCCACGCTGTCGAATGCTTTTTCGTATTCAAAGAAGTTAATGTAAAGGGGTGAATTCCATCCAACTGACTGATAAACAATGAACCGTAGGGTAGCATTTTAATCAATACACGATCGGTCCTTACGAAATCCGGCCTGCTGGTCTTGAAGTTGAGCGTCGACTGGGTCCTTATTCGGTTCAATAACACTCTGTTGAAGACCTTTCCTGGTATCGAATTCGTTATCTTGATGAGGTATCCTTCTTTCCAGTCTTCTGGAACTTGTTCTTCCTCTCAAATCTTTCTGAAGAGAATGCGGAGTATCTTTTGCAGTTGCTTCTATATCTGTCTTCGGTCCATCGCTCAGCTGGTATGTTGTCTGGCTCTGTTAACTTGCCACCCTTAATTTGTTGCATGACCATTTTGATTCCCTCGATTGTTGGTGGGTCGGTGTGTATAGAGAGATCCGCGGCCGCTGATTCGATGACTGGTGGATTCAGTGGTGCTGATCGAGTTAACAGCTCTTCGAAAAGTGTCGTTGTGTCGTATAAGTGCATCATGTTTCCTTCTCTTACCGTTTTTCCGCCGTCAGTGCTAGGTCCTCAACATGTTTTCGTCTATCCGACCTAATGCTCCTCTTCACTTGTTTATTAATTTCTGCGTATTCGGCCTGTGCTTTGGCGTTCTCTGTTTTTGTCCGGCTGTTATTAATTGCTAATTTTCGCTCCTCCTTTCTCTTGTCTTGTTGCGTTTGTTAGTATACAGAAGAGGGCTGTGTTAAACGTTTGTATAACTGCCGCGGCAGTTGATCAGTTCTTCTTTAGATTCAGTTTCATTTTAGCCACCACCAGATGATGGTCTGAAGCTATGTCAGCTCCACTCCTTGATCTCACGTCTTCCATGATCCTTCTAAACTTCTTATTGATGCAGATGTGATCGATTTGGTTTTCCGTAATGTGGTCCGGTGAAACCCATGTAGTTTTGTGTATGCGTTTGTGAGAGAATACCGTGCCACCTATAATCATTTTGTTTAAGGCACATAGGTTTGCAAACCTCTCACCATTTTCGTTCCTTTCTCCCAGTCCATGTCATCCCATGATGTCTTCATATTCGGTGTTGTCCTTTCCAACCTTGGCGTTGAAGTCTTCCATCAGAATGATTAGGCCCTTGGCTGAGCAATTGTCGATGATTGACTGCAGTCTTGCGTAGAACTGACCTTCGTCGTCCTCGTGGCTGTAGTTGGTGGGTGCGTAGCATAGGATGACATTCATTATAATTCCCACCTTCTTTGTCATAAATGATGCTTTGATGATCCCAGGTACATGAGATTCCCATCCTATAAGAGAATTCCATGCTTCTTAGGACAACATCAGTGCTACTCCTTGTGTGTGTGAGGCGTTTTCTTAGTGACCGGAGTATAAAAGCACTTCTCTTGAGGGCAATCTTTTCTGTCCACCTTGTAGCCGATGAGTTTCACTTATTCCAAGTATCTTCAAGTTGTATCTTTTCATTTCTTCGGTAATCCGCATGCTTTTCCTTGTCTCCCACATCGTGTGGACGTTCCATGTACCTATATTAATGGTTGCTCTGGTTGTTAGAAGCGAAATCGTCCTCGTGGCTTTCGAAGAAATTCGGATTTCACCATGAGGCGTCATAACAGATCTTTCAACTCCCAGGGCAGAGTTAAAGTGATTATAGAGGTTTTTACCAGTTAACGTTCTTTTTAGCAAGGTTGTTGTTTTACAGGATGGGGTTGGTAACCCCATGCCCAACCCTCCCCCTTTATCTCCTAGAGTGGCTCCAGGTGGAGTTAGGATGATAATGATAGATTTTATCATTTTATTTCCATCTTAAATCTGATATCACTGAGCCTGGTCTGATCCAGAAAACCATTAATCACCAGAAAGCAGTGAGCAACTGTTTCGTTTCGGTCTCGGGACTCTTCAACAGTGTACACCATACAACCCTAACAGGAAATGAATCCAGATGCTTCTAGATCTGCGGAGAACGCCTTACCACTAGTCTACTAAGCCTGTCCTCAACGGTTAATGTTTCTAATTCAATCAATTCGTGATATGTTTTACTAGACCCCATCCATTTTTCGGGTCGGGCAAATCATGATGAATACGAAACTTTCAGAAATGCCTTGTAGAGGACTGTTTCATTTATTTTGCATGTAAATTAAATGGTCTATTTCTGTTATTGTTATATTCCCCGTGTCCTAACCTCCCATCAGACTCATGAACTGTTTTCATATAATTTTACATTCAACAACTACAACTAATTAACTGTGTACTTGTTCAAACCTGGTTTCTAGTCATCATTGTCCTACTTCTTTTCTACAAATGTTTTATTTTCTTAATAGCTTGCTTAATGGTCAGGTTTTATGTGTACATAAACGAATGACTGAAATGTAATTTATTTCTATCTAACTGTTGACTCAATTGTCTTATCTTCTCCAATCCGGATTGATGATTAACAATATTGGGGTGAACGTAAGGGTATAAAACAAACAATTTTATATCTGGATATGATATTGATTTCAAAACAAGGTTATCTTTACCGTATATCATGAATGATAGTAGTTCACAACACATCACCATTAAAAAGTGATCATATCAAAAGTCATTCTCATTTAATTTAGATTACATAATACATTTGTGATAGTAATTAATCCCTAAAATAAATAGTTGCACAGGCTCTCGACATGGATGCTGACCATGTTTCTTTTAGCGCACATGATTAATTGTAGACGCGCGGTCACACATCACCACCAGATCACGACTCAAGCCACCGTGGGAAACATCTCTCTCTAGTTTGCCAGCCTAGACGTTGCTATCCCATTGAAGCTCTGTTAACGATCAAATATAATTTCTCCTCGATTATCCATCGCCTTCTGATTTCCTCTCATTCGTAATAGAGGGTTCAATCGCTAGAAGTTACTCTTGTTGTACGACAAACGTAACTTGGTCATATACCGAGGTGAACTTCACATTCTTTATATAGTGTAATATGTCCGCATCAGAGTTTATATCTGTGTTCATAGGCTTCAAGTTATTTGTAAAATTTTGATAATCACCACTTTCAGTCATTTTTCCAATCACTAAATACATGCATACTGTATCGTAGTGAGTTCATTAAACTTCTCAATTCAATTGCTAACACTTTTGATATTTTATTCAACAGATCGAATTACGATTGTGGTGTTGTGTAGATAGTTACTTTATCAATCCTGATATCATGAATTGATCTTAATCAGACAACCATTGATCACAAGGAAACACTGGATAGCCGTTTCGTTCTAGCATGGATGCGCACTGCTGAAGAGTCTCACACTAGAACGAAACAGCTATCTAGTGCTTACAGGTGATCACTGGTTGTCTGAATCAGATCAATTCATGATATCAGGATTGACAGATAGAATTACTTCAATTACACTATATCCCTTAACTAAAATCTTTAGTGATATTTACAATTTAATATGAAGTATTTGATCTTTTACTATGAGATACAACACTTATTGGATATTGAAGCTATTGAATTTCTTTTCATAATCATTACACATAAAAACCATGGGAAATTTTGAACCCCTCTCCCCATACAAACACATATTCATTATAAAGTGAACAATAGATAGAATGATTTGTGGGAAAATAAAATTTGATTGGATAATTGATTGTTCATGGGAAAAGTGCATACATGAAAGTAACCGATTGTTTACGTAATACACTCACGTATACAACACAAACACACACACATACACGGTGTTAGTTTTATTTTCCTATTATTTTGATGATCAACTGGTCGACAGATGTCATTGAAGTAAACATTCTATAGTTAGGACAGTAATAAAATGAACTGATGTGGCACAACAGTTGTATTTTTATGTGTTTGTGTTGAAATGTTTGTTTTATATGTCTAAAGAAAGGCGGGAAAAATATTTGCATCTAGTGATCATTATGATACTTATCGAGTCATCCTGTAATGTCAATCGAATTCTCTTGATGAAATTACAATGTGGTCACTACTCCAAGTCACTGGAGATAGCAAGCTCTATTTTGAGATATAAGGTCATTTAGGAGTAGTCTAAAGGAAGCCATCTGCTTAAATCTCATGCTATTTAGCACTTATTAGCAACAAGGCGTACCTGATATCTTGAAAGAATCATTGCCTACCTTCTAATGCATTCAACCCTTGGTTACTCTATTTAGCAGTCTGAGATTGTTACCAGTAAGTTAACTGAGTTGCAATTTACCATCTGCAAAAACTAAAATATGAGCATTTATTAATTGTAAGGTAATGACCAGTGTCATATTTGTCAAGTTAGATAAAGAGTGATTCATATGTGGCATGTTGACTATTTGGGAATATTTATTACTGTGTTGAAAGTAGGCTGGAATATTGTTCACTGCAGCATTTTGACCTTTTGTACGAAGTATGCATCTCCTGTATGATAGCGAAATTGCCAGAATAAGTTGGGATGGTATTGTAAAGATTAGGTTAAATTTAAAGTTCATTAATTTTACAGATTTATTTCGGCTGAGTACGACTGGGAATCAAAACGAATTGAAAGTTGTTTCACCGGATCAAATCGTGGATTCACTGAAGTGAGAGTCTTACCGTTAGATTTCGACAGAGCTAGTGGTTATGTAAGTTACCTTTGACCCCCTGTTGAGTTGCAGGTATGGACTGTCACTGAGTAGTTCCATACTAAGATGAAACAGCTCTCTTTTAGAGTTCAGTGGTTTTAAGTAGTACATGTCGTTCCAAATACGACATACTTTGTAAACACAGGAAGACATTACGGATGGCGTCATGGAATGGCTGCAACTTAATATCGACTGTAATGTATCCGAATGTTGGTAGGAAGGTAATCAATGAGATATAAATTGATTTCATGAGAAACATTTTCTGAGAATGACTTATTGTTATTGAATTCCAGTTTTATGCCCAACATATGACGTCAACATGACGTTTTTGTTGACATGACTTGACAAAATGACATCTGACGTGACTATATCAGCTGAATAAGAGCTTTCTTTCTTTATTTTACTGGCTTGCTCTAAGTGGATACACGATTAAATGATAAAGGTTTGAAATAAAGACTTGATTCATTATGAAGGGCATAAACTTTGAGACTACATTATCTCACAGATTGGACTAAAATTATGCCATGTGTGTTGTCGGTATGAATTTGTTGACTTAGTAATTGACCAATTTTACTTATAAGGATTTCCACATTTATCATCACACAAACTTATATCGTAACCCACTGCTGTAAATAATCTCTTCATATGCTTAAACATTGCTCTACTTTTATCACTTACTTTATTATGCTCAATATGTTTCTGTTCATTTAGTTCGTTTAGTCTGGTTAGCGTTTTTTGAGCAAGTTTGTGATTTACGAGATGGGAATGTTAGCTCCATGCCCAACCCTCCTCCTTTACCCGGGTTTGAGACCGGCAGTAACTCCAGAAGAGATATAGGCGGAGTTTTACTAAGGCTGGTGAGCGGACTATGCGCCTCTGGGAGGGATAACGGGCGTAATTAATTCAGTATGTAAGTAGTGTTTTCGTTGTTCTCTTTACTCTGTTTTCATCGTTATTTCTTCAGTTGTAAATGATTATATAAGAAACATACTATAAGACTGAAATCACCCTGTTATTGATGGTTTATTTCTTCCCTTTGGAAAGATGACATTTTGATATTTCTATTAATAGAAACATTATTTCAAAGCTTCTACATTCTATACCATTTTGACTATTCCAAACTGTTCATGATACTGTATCTTGACCACTTTCTATTTGAAATTTCTCTTGTTTTACTTATTGAAGGCAACTATATGCTTATGAGATTGGTTATGATAACTAACTAACGTGTTCCTACATGTGATTCAGTATATTCTTCATCTAGAATAATTTATAGAACACTTTATGGACACCGTTGAATGTCATAGTTTTACATCATGAACTTACTTTAGTTAAGCATCGATTGAAAACAATCAGAAAGAACAAGATTGCCATCTTATGTTTCTAAGATATTTCACAGTGACAGTGCATATCTATGAGTTTGTAAGGGGGTTTAAATGAAAATTTCTAGTTCTCTGGGTAGGTGAATATTCTTCAGATCACTATTTATTTATTGTAACACATACAATTTGGTAAGAAATCGGAATCAAAATATATACCCGGTACAAGTACAAAAGTACCACTGTGAAACAAATGGAAGAAGGCGATCACGGAGAAAATGTGAAATTACAAGGCAGGAAATATACTTCGGACAGGAATGCAAACAAGATTTCAGTCCCGATTAAGAGAAGTCAGAATACTTGTATGAAGGTTGCAATAAAAAACTGTTCCAAGATCGCCACTGACTTCTGTTCTGTGTTATATCTGATAAGGTTACAATGCTACTGATTTGCACCATCTCTAGGACCTCAATCTGCGATTCGGGATAGGCCGATAAATACCAGTCCCATACAGTATTCTCTCCACTACGCCATGCCAAAATCTAACTACCTCTCTCCGCTTTTTCCAACTAGATCAGCGTCATCTAATAATCCATAATATTGAAGGCACTGGAATTATATTTGTATAACATAACCAAGCCACTGAAGTTGATGATGCAAGATAGTGACACTAGTTAAGTTACCACTACTACGTTCGAAAACACTATACCGAACTTTGGTATTACCAACACAATGTTTTCATAGGTTGTCAACAATTCCTCTGAGACAACGATGATCAAACACAGAGAGACACGGAACGTCCTCAGCTTAGAATAACTATACTTCACAAGCACTTGGCAGATATGCTCCCACCTAAGCGTTGTAAACCCAACCTTTTAAATATGCACTCACATCACGAAGGCACTAAATATGATCCAGTTCGGCATAAACCGATCTGCCTTTCATCATGCGTAGATTAGTCTCCTCTGAAAAACCACTATCAGCACTCATACAACCACCCTGATATACGAACTTCTCGACTATTTCTAGCGGTTTACCATAAGTTACATCAGGTACTGATCCAACATTTAACGGCTAACATTTTTAAATTTGGATAAAGAGTCACTATCCTTGATTCATATCTAACGTTTAAAGATATATTCTAACCACCTAAAACCTTTCAATTTACAATATATCCATTCAAATATTTCATGATGAAGCAAGTAGAGAAGTAAATCTATGGTTCACTAAAATGTATTAGTTCAACTCAAACCTCAGTAATAAAAAATACATAAACAGACATCACTAACAGAAAGTTATTGACATATGAAATATGATTTTTTCTTTCAAAAGCAAGTTTTAGCATGTTTTCTTGTAAAATATTGTTGTTCTCATCAAATTCATTGTTCAAGGTTGATTGAGATTTCAATTGAATCATTGAATAGATTGCTTATTCAATGCGTAGTAACTAATTTAATGTTTATAAAGTCCTTTATAGTGCTAAACGAGTTCTATTGATCTAGTTGTAATGTGATCATTAGTTAAAGTGATCAGATATACCCGACATCATGTAATGACAAAAGAGTCTCCTACCCCGTCTCTCTCACTCTCTCCCTAAGAAACCACCAAGCTATTGACTGCTTAATGTAACTATGTTTGATAATAAAGACTCGATAATTAGAATGGAATAATTGACTTTCTAAATATTTAGGTGAAATTATAGTAATGAGTGAATTATCCAGCTGAAGTATAATATAAGGAGGAACTTAAGCAATTCTTAGAATTTCAACTAATCAGCAGTGCTTTTGGAAATCTGAATATACCAGGGAGTTATTCAGTCTCACGAATTTATAGCCAATCAGAAGTCAGTGATTGTTAATGCACATAATACAGTTAAAACGATCATATTAAGGATAGTAGATAGATTTTCCATGATTAATGTAATTATTCAAGTTCTCGATAGGCTTCCCTTTAAAAAATATATAGCGACATCTTATCCTGTACATAGAGCTACGCAACACTTGTATTCAAAAATGGTTTTGTAAAAGTAACTAACCGTTTGTTTTAGTGGGAAATCGGGGTTAGTTTATGGTTAGTTGTTAAGTGTTTAGGCTTAGGTATAGGGTTAATGTATGTGTTTTACATCGTTGTGATATGCTTAACACTGTGACTTCTATCTTCTGATGTCAGTGAACATCGATATTACAATATGTGATTACTGATTGACTGTGTTTTCTAATTAGTCGCTGACTGTTTACATTGGTAATTTTTTTGAAGACAGTTTAAGAATTGGTGAAACTTGATCCGGCATCATACTAAAAACAAAGAAGAAATGTTTGAAGTTCCCTTTTAGCTGACTAGAACCGTTCAAAAATAACTCAATGAAACCGATTTTCTTGAGAGCCTCATAACTCTATCCAAGAATTACGGGAATTGTATCTATACACTAATCAAATAGTCACTGATTGTCGAATTTGGTACGTGATTCTTGTTCTATGATTGTTCAACCATTTTCTACCAATATCTAACAGTTTGACACTATTTCCAAATGCAACTTAAATAAAGTACACAACTCAGCAGGTGGAATACATGAAGAATTTTATGAGCACTAATGAGTGTCTATGTACTTTTTTATGAAAGTATACAGTTGTATACTTCAAGTTATTTGACTAGTTAGTAGCTTTTCAAAATGTAGTTTAGTATACTTGTTACACTATGAATACATACTGTTAAGCACTCAACTATAAATTAAAATCAGTAGTATTGAACACTGAATAACCCAATATAACGTTCTAGAAGTTATGACTATATGCAAAGTTGAATGATCGTGTTATATTCAGTATTTAACCAGCGAATGTGACAATATTAGAAGGTAATCTTACAGTAGTTACATAGCTACGCTGATTAAACAATGATCCGTATTCAACTTTTTGAATTGGATTTTCATTTACTGTTTGTACTCGTAGCAGAATAATACCAATTGGATAACATGGAAACTAGGAAACACGTAGCAATAGCTGTTTCATTTTAATGTGGGAACTTCTAAATGAGAGTAATCATCTGAATCCTTGCTAGGGAATATCCTAGTGACGAACTCTTAAATATCAACAGAAAATAGCCAACCAGATTTCACTGACAGAATTCATAATTCAGTTAATATATGATATAACGCATTTAATCATCTGTTTAATCCTCCTTGATTTGTATTGGTACCCTACCGAGATAAATCTTTGATAAATGCAGATAACAACTACATACATATGTCATTTGTAAAACTTTAAAAGTTTTAAATCAACTGATCAGCAGATGATGTATGCTTTAGTCATGACACAAACACTTAGAAATTCAATGGATCATCTAAGTCTCAAAAAGAAAATACAAATGGTGAACAAAATATTTCACAACGTTTTTATTATCTACAGGAGGGAAAGGCGGTTATATTAAAATCCTCAGGATTTTATTGATGTGAAATGTTCATTTACTGATCAATTTGTTCTTAGTTCTAGATTTCATTTCCTGAAGGAATTGAGGATGCTCACTGATGAGGAGTTCCATACTAGGGCGAAACATTTTTTCAATGGTCCATGGTTTTCAATAGTACTCAGTCAACATTAATCTGTAACGACTATAAACAACTAAACATAATTCTGATCTCTGTAAATCTACATCAATTCAAAATACATTTTATTTGACGAATGTTAGAAGGTTAAGGTTACACTGGATGTTTATAAGATATAGACAGTCCATAGACGGTTTATTCTAGTGTGTATAATGCTTACCGTTGATAGAAATATCATAACATTACTGAAAGATTGTAATTAATAATGGACTAAAGTAAACAATTCAGAAATTATTTTATTCTAAACTCTGATCAATACAAATAACAACCTTATCAGAATTAATATCGTTTGTGATGGTAAAAAAGACCGTTACTTAATTCTAGTATGTCAACCTCAAAGTTGCTACTAGTTTCCAAGTTAGACTGTAAGGATATAGTCAGTCAATCAACTAACAGTCACATACGTATTATAGTCATTCTCTTATATATAGTTAGAACATGATTGCACAATGAACCGATTAGTAAACTGAGATCAATAAAAAAAAAGGGAACAATGATAGGAAACTGGAGGGGGAACAAGTACATACCTAATTTGTTACAATTTATCAAAAGATAGTACGTTAAGTAAGTGACTCTCTTTGACCCTGTTATCGTATCAGAAATATACTACATGACTGTTATATAATGCGTCTTGTTTAAGTTGAATTGTGGTTGTTAAACGGAATTTAGGATGCATGTTTCGTCTCAATTGGGACTCCTTAGCTGGATACACCTGCATCCCAGTCTCAATGTTCACATCTGGACTTAAACTCAGTTCGCTTTGTAACGAAATGCACTTCCTGGATTCCGCTTGGCAGTTACAATCCAACTCAAACAATACTTGTGAACTATCACTATATCAAGGTAATCTGCTCAGAATACACATATAGCAACAAAGACTGATCAATTTCAATCCATGACAAATACATCCAAATACATTTTAATATATTCAGTCTATTTGTTAGCAGCGTAAATTACTATTATGAAAACAACTTGAATTATGAGTCTATACTAGTGTTTACACAAGATATTCTTTGCTTTATGAAAATATATTGTAATAGAACCAATAGATAGAGACATGTATAAACCTGTTGATATTACCTCAAAGGAAAACAGAAATGACTCTGTTTAGATTAACCAACTGGAAATATGTGTGTACATCTGTGTATATCTTTTGGGCAATATTATTTACAATTACTGTATACTAATTAGTTAAACTGATAACAATATGTAGTGGTATATTTTGGCTGACTATGCAGCGATCAATTTGATGTTAATCACGTCCTTTGCAGTGTTAATCGGATTCTATCGATCGAGTTGTAATGTAACCACTAGTCCTCGGAGGAGCATAAGTTTCTTCAAAAATTACAGGTACTCCTTACCGACAAGAGCCAAATAGCATGAAACCGAGATCTAGGGTTTCCTATCAAATACCTTAAGCTATATTCTAGTTCGTGGCGGTAAATGTTACATTTATATTCTCATTGTTATCTGTTGAAAAGTTTCATCATTTGAATATATTAATTTGAAAGTATCCTAGCTCAGAATAGTTCTAATTAAAAGCCTTACGCCCTGCAATACTAAACTCTAATAAGCTACGATCATATTTTAATCATTTTGATGGATTTATTGATGGGTAAACATTTGTTGAATCCAGCTGTGCTGTTTATTTTGTAAGAATGAATTGGGAATAGAAAGAGATAGAAAGGAAGAGACAGTGAATGATAGACCTACATTTGTTCACTGCACATTTATGCTTCAATTTATTAGCATCACTAATCATATATACGACATATAGATAGTTCCAAATAGGGAAAAAGAGATTACATTTTGTCACCATTTTTCATTATCTTATACATTTTATCCCATATACATATGTGTTAATTGTATTCTGTCAGATGTTTAATGTTATAAAATAACATTTCTTAGCATTTAAAAGAAGAAAAACAACAACAACAACAACGATGGAAATGTATAAGTAAGCATTTGGTATCTTGAATAAGTGTTCATTGTTCAACTTGAAGAATATCCATTAATCTTAATTAAAACAGATAACAATCATAGTAACTATTGATATCACGTGTGTACAGACTGAATAACAATTTAATAATTTGAAGACCATATTAACATCATTGTTCATTTTTTTGTTTTTGTTATGGTGTAAAGAAATGTAGACTGCTATTGTTGATGTATAAAACCCACTTAATGGATGTCGATATTTTACACACGTGGTTACAATGATAACACGAATGCTTGCCTACCTAGTCTCTATAAGTCTACTCGATGTCTACATAGTCCCGAATTGGCAATAAGAGAATACAAGAATGATGAACAGAAAAGATAGAATCGGTTTTGCATTTCAATCATGTCCTTCTATATACACGATACTTGACCACATAGTCAATCAATTAGGAGATTAACATTAATACACAATAGAAGTAATAGTGAATGTGAACTTAAGCAACGTATACACAACCAATTAATCGTAGTTCATAAATGAGAAATGACCCACTAACAGTTAATGTATTAAACGGCAGGATAGAGTAAGTGGAACTAAATTATAGGAATAGATGGTTCACCTTGAATACAACCAAAAATAATGAAATAGTCTACAGTAAGACTAGTTCACGAAGATGCTCAGCATATCAATATTTAATAAATGGAACCTGAATTTTAGGATGATAAGAATTAATATTTCCAAATTTTTTTTATCAGGTATGATACAGTTACTCAGTGATAGCGATGGATATAATTTTGCAAATATATGATGAATTGACATGACGGAGAAATTCTGAAAGATGTAGAAACCTTAATATAATTGGGCAGCATCATTGATAAACAAGGAAGGTCTGATTCAGATGTGAAGACGCCGACTGGAAAGGGAAGAGCAAGCATTTCTACAACTGATGAACATCTGGAACTCTAACTAACTGCCAGTCAACATTAAAATCAGAAGTTTCAATACAAATGTGAAGAGAGTTCTGTTATATGGAGCTAAAACTTGGAGAATTACTAAAAGCATCCTTTAGAAGATACAAGTATTTATGAACAGTCGTCTGCGTAGGATACTTTGGATCCATTGGCTGGATATCATCAACAACAACCTTCTACGGCAGAGAACAAATCAACTTCCAGCCGAAGAAACTAGAGGATGACGTTGGAGGTTGATAGGACACACATTGAGGAAATCACCTAACTGTGTCACAAGACAAGCATTAACATGGAATCCTGAATTTCAAATGAAAAGAGAAAGACCCAAGATGCACGTTGCATCGGGAATCGCAGACAGACATGAAGAGAATGAAAAGCGCTTGGGAAGAGATGAAAAAGAAAGCTTAGGACGAAGTTGGTTGGAGAAGGCTGGTCGGCAGCCTATGCTCCACAAGCTGTGACATGCACTGATTGATTGGTTGAGTCTATCGGTTAAGCTGTAGCCACAAAAGTTTAGAGTGCTAAGGTCAATTTTCTTTGACAGTACCATAGACTCAAATAACTGAAGAGTTGTATACTAGGATGAAACTATTGTTCAGTGGAAGTTCCTGGATTCCAATGGTTGTCTAACTTACACCAATTTACATAGAATTCAGTTATAATCTAACACTAAGTTCATAAGATATTTAGATTTACAGATTGTATAATTCCACTTCATTTAGTAACTATTGTTGAACCTTCTTTCATTCTTAAGTTATTAGTAATTTATCAAAGATATGTTATTCAATTTGTTGTATCACTAATCCTCTAGTCTTGTACATAATACTCTTTTACTATGTATGTTATATCATGAAAATACGGTCAATCACAATGTATGTGGAAATGTAACTTCGACAGAACCATTCAGGATGTGTGCACATCTACCCTGTGACTACCAATCCCTAAAGCCTAATTGAAGAACACGATATAACTAAGCCAACTACCAGAAAGTCAGGTTATATTTCACTTATCTATTTATATACACACGAAACCTGACCACACATCACACCAATAGGGCAAGTAACATTTATAAAAAAACAACGGAAATATTAATAACAGAGAACTGGAGGGGGTGAATACAGATACATAGTTAACTGATTATAGTTCCTGAATGATAAATGACATGATACAGTTCATAAGTTGAGTTGAAGGTTATGGAAATGAGAACATGAAAATGATAGAAATAAAATAATCGATGTACATATACTTAAAACAAATGAAATATTCATCCAAAAAACAATCCCGAAAGTTAGTTAATCTTCTTGAAATACCCGATATAACAGTTTATTTTACTTTTTAGAATAGGCTTGTGCATATGTACACTTTGCACAAGTGTGACTATCTGGACACAGTAGCCTAGTGGTGAACGCGGTGGCGTTTGACAGGAAGCGGGCTGAGTTCGAATCACAGTGTGAACATCAACATTGGGATGCAGGTACATCCAGCCGATGAGTCCCAAATAGGACTAAACGCGAGTCCTGGATTCCACTTGCCAGTCACAATCCAACTTAAATATAGTTTATTTTACGTTATAATTTGACATGTGATCTATGTGAAGTAAAGATTTACATTATATATGAAAGTTAATCACTGCATTCTCATGTTCGAATTAGGTCTTGACAATAAAAATTCCAAGTTGAATAATTAGAATTAGTATATAAGAGTTATCGAACACACTGCCAGCACAAGTAGTATCAATACTATCGTTGAACACCTTCATGAAGAAATCAGATCTTTATTTATAGATACATTGAAATGATTATTACAGGTCATTCGACCTATTAATCTTACAAGTGAAACTGAAACACCATCAGTAGGTTGTAAGAGTAAATCTTACTGGTTCAGAACAACAGATATTAATTCATTTCAGTTTTATGTACCCTTGTGCATTTAAATAAACTTGTGACAAATAAGTATTTGCTAATCTGTTTGGAAACTGACTTGAAGTAAACGATGGCCTGTCATGATAAACGGAGACAGCAACCTTGATAGGAACCAATACAGTAAAACTCTGACACCAAAGTCGTTGTTGTACATCAACACATCTGCCCCTGAATCCTAGCCACCAAGCCTGATTGAAAAACACAAGATAAGTTAACCAATAGCCAACCAGTCAGACTATATTTCAGGCATTCTTCTATATACACACAAAATCTGATTACAGTGGACCATTAAGAAGAATAACATTTATAGAAAAGAGGGGCAGTGATAACTGGAAACTGGGAGTGAAGAAGTACATAGTTAATTAGTTGTAATTGTTGAATGCGAAATGACATGACAACAATTAGTGTGTATAATGGGAGGTTCAGGAGATGGGAATATCACAATTATATAGATAAAATAATCCATTTACAAGTATTTAAAATACATGAAATAGCTTTTTGAAAGGCGGTTTTGAAAGTTAACTTTTCTTCTTGAATCAGCCAATATAGCAGAAATCTATTGGTGATATATTTCCTATCTTGTTTTAACTATTCACAGTTGCTTCTGTTGTGATTTACTTCCATATAAATGAATCGGCTTGAATATGGAAGCACCATGATTCAATTAGTCGGTTAAGTAACTTTTTGTCTGTAGACTTCATCAGATGTACTTCTTGATACTGATAAAATATAAAACAAACAATCTCTTGATCCGTCGACAAAAAACTACAGAACAAAGACAACTGTTACTCCTACCATTCTTGACAAAGATAATGTCCAGTACAACTTGGATATGATAATTTTCAAGTAAGGTTTTGAAGAAAGCATTACTTACCGAAAAATCTTCAACCGTAGTCATCAAAAAAAGTTTTGTGGAAATGAATCTTGCACTGCCCAACCTGCTAAATGAATGTTTTTTTTCAATAGAAGAAGTTTGTATCTTCCCGTTGATTTGTAATGGACTAAAATTGGTCAGCCTCTGTTGCTGCATGTGCATTCTGAGCGGATCGCCTTGATATGGCGATAGTAAACATGTAATGTTTAAGTTGGATTATGAATGGCAAGTGAAATCCAAGACGGGCGTTTTGTCCTATTTGGAACTCATTGGCTGGATGTACCTGAACATTACTTGTGTACTATCGCTATATCAAGGTAATCCGCTCAGAATGCACATATGGCAACAGGAGCTGATCAGTTTCAGTTCATTACAACTCAACGGGAAGATACAAGCTTTTTCTAATTACATATATACCCATTGCACATGTGTGACTATCGGGACACAGTATCCTAGTGGTGAACGTGGTAGTATTTGGTATAAAGCAGACTGAGTTCAAATCTCAGTTTGAACATCGACGTCGGGATGCAGGTACACCCAGCCGATTAGTTCTAAATAGGACGAAACGCGCGTCCTGGATTCGGCTCGCCAGTCACAATCCAACTTAAACAGTATTAAGTTGTGATTTCGCTATAGTACCGTTAGTTTGATTGCGTAACTAGGACTTGTTTAAAAATTTTACGATCTGGTTAACTAACTACTGAATAAATGTGAAAGCTGTTTTGAATTTTAAATAATACTATTTGAAGTTCCCTACCATGAAGTGACATTAATTGATCAACTAATGAAAACTTGAAAACACTGGATGTGTGTTTCGTCTTGGTACAAGACTGTGGTAGTACTCAATATTGACTCCACCATCAATTTAACCATGGACCTTCAGACTTAACGTGGACTGCTTAATCTTTAGACTGTAGATCTGGAGTCACATAGTTCACATTTGTGATTTCGATCAATTTGAAATATAGCAAACTACCTTATCAGATACCATTAGGAGGTAACTAGATGACATCCGACATGGATGAATTTCATTGGACACGTCCAATCAAAATAACTCCGAGAATTATCTTTTGAAGTCAATCACTAGTAACTACATGATTATCGTTGTTACTAGGTACTACAAAGGTTGTCGAATTTAAAATTTCATACTACGGATCGGTCATACGACGACAACCACTGAAAACCAGACAGCACTGAGATATTTCATCCTAGTGTAGGACCCTTCAACAACACTTATAAATGATCTTAATGAAGGCAAGGAGTATAGTATAGGAGCCAACAAACGCGGCAATCAAATGACTACTCACTGTTTTATTATTAAGCAATGAGCCTGAAGGTTGGCATCACTATAGACAATGCATCATACATTGAATTAGTATTTAGGGTAAAGATAAGGAATTTTAGTTAAATTTGGGCTCCTACTGTTAGGAGTATGAGATCAAGTTTTAGGGTAAGAAACAAATTTCATAGTAACAATTGGCGCTAACCCAGTTAGCTACGGAATTGGTGTCATAACACGTAAAGTTGTGCGAAACAGTATGTAGATAATTAAACAAAATATATGCAAACTGAAGGCTGTGAAACACTTTTCCCAGTGTTTTTGTACTACGAGCGTTTTATGTAACGTTACATCACGGCTTGCTATTACTAGCATTACGTTTTTCCCAGTCCAACAGCAATACTGAAATTAATTTCAGGAATACGACTGAATCTTTTTTCAGGAAATAGCATTTTGCGTATGGATTAATATCAGCACTATGATTTATAGATTCTAGTTTAAACTAGGAGTTAACTCGGACAAAACAGTATGCGATTCCGGAGATAGCTGTTAAGGTTATGAATTTGTTGTAAGGTAAAGATTTGAAGTTATAATTAGGGTTATAACCCGATTAACACAGTGAATAGTATTTAGAAATAGTTGGGAATAGGCTTTCACATTGTTGAAGAAATAAGGTTCATTATATTATTCTTTTCCAATATAGAAACCTTAAGTAAAGCGAGATTTATGGTGAGAACTGTATGTATGTTTTATGATAGGAATCCCTGTCATATACATTCATCTGAAGATAAATCTGTCTCATACTAGAGATTTTTTTGCAGAGGAGGGAGGGGATTATATTGTAATATGTCTTCACTTCGAAATCTAATAATGATTCGACGTCTCTACAGTAACACCGATGAATCTTTTTATTGTTGTTTTTGTGGCTTAGCATTGCCAACACTATTACAAACTATGATTAGCTTATTTACCATGAAAGTATTAAAATCCTCCCCCCCCTTGTAATCTAATCACTGTTTTCCCGATAAACTATTCCCTTGTAAATACAGTCTTCTCATTGGCTTAAAGTAGCTGATGTATCAAAATGATGATTTACCCACCCGTAAACTGAACATCCTTATACTGTATTCTACCCTTATTAAACACCAAACCAAGGACTTGAAACATGCTCTTAATCATTAAGAATAACTTAATAGAATTCTGTTGATCTTTAATTTCTTAAAATGAATAAGAGACTAATGTATGTGGGTATATATGCATGTATATATAATCAACATAGAACCTGGCACATATGTGCATCAGTGCAAGTTACGATACCTCTAAAGCACACTATGATTAACATCACACTAGAAAAAGTAGAAGTTACATCAGTGATAATAACAATAACAAAGAGTGAACATATAGAATATACTTCAGGAAGAAAAGAGATGTAGCATAAAAAGAAAGTTATGAAATAATTTTAAGCTCATGGTTTAAGGGATGACAAGGAGTGGATACATCTGAGCCACTGTGATCGATTCCTGAGCCATGTCACCCAACTTTCCAGTCACTTGTTATATCGCGAGAAATTTTGGTTGGTTGATCGAATGCCAATTAGGTGTGCACGTCTGTCCTACACCCAATGAGTCCCAAGCTGGAATAAGAAGAACACAAGACAACAGACCAACTAGACAGAATCGAATTATATTTCAATCATGTCTTTAAATTTACATAAAACCTAGACCACACAGTCAACCAATTAGTAAACTAACATTAATACAAAATAGGAGTAATAGTGAATGTGAACTGGAATTCGTATATACGATTGATTAACCGTAGTTCATCAACGAGAAATGACATAATAACAGTTAATGAGTCAAATGAAAAGATAGAGCAGGGAGGGGGAAAAAATGAATGATAATAGAAATAAATTGTTCATCTTGAATATAACCAAAAATACTGAAATAGTCTACAGATGAATAGCTCTCGAAAATAACCAATCTTCATTAGATGCCCGGTATATCACCACTGGTTACGGTATTCGCCAAGACACCATCCAGGTAGTCTGCAGCCATCGACACGACTCAAACCAGCAGTCAGTGACTTCATGGACTTAAGACATGTTTTTGGTTTAGCCTTCCCTAACTCTGTTCCATTCTGTTCTTATAATTTAAATATTCCACATATTCATTTTCATACATGCAATATTGTCAATAGATAACTTGTAAATGTTCAGTATCATCGTAAAACTATTGTTTAAATACTCAATTGGATAGTAATCAACAAACTGAACAAACTACTGATGATATTCTATTTTTAGTTAAGAATAAAGTTTCATTGTATGAATACTAGTTTATCTGTTACTTATCTGTTTTTGTAAGTCATTAATATGCAAATGAGTATGCAAATATCACTTAGATACATGGAACTACTGATTATTTACACTTTAATAACAATCAATCATTTGATGTATTTTAATCATGTATTGCGGATACTGACCATCGACTTGTTATAACTCGTACTTGATAGCTTAACTAGCCTTGGACAACTTCAGCACTCAATAGCTTTTAACTTTCCTAGTTGCGATTCAAAAGAAATAAGATAAGTAGGCAGAAATCTTTATTTCAGCAAGAAAGTGAGTTATATACAAAATATTCGTACATTTGAAGTTTTCTTAAATAACGGATTTGTCATTATAATCCATCCAATCCGGACTATGAAGTTTTAGCCACTACTTAATCAAAACACCCCACATCGAGATTATGGAAGGTTCTATCGATTTGTGACTATATGGATTGTCTCCAGCCCTTTCAAGGGTTCTAGGGGTTTCGTTGAGTTTTCTGGGAGCCGTCCCAACACGACCGTCTTGTCGCACAATGTTGGCTGGGGAGTAGGAGTAAGATGAAATAAAGGCAGGGGCGGACAAACTAAGACATTGCACTAGTCCGTGAAGTCGTTGACTTTTGATCTAAACCATGTTGGAAGATTCAAATTACCTGATCAAAGTCCCCATGGTAATCGCGATAAATGGCCGGCGACAATCAATGAAATAACTCAGAAATGGTCACAGTAGGACACATGTATTCACTATTTTTGTCCTTCTAGATCTAAAGCTCCATTAACTTTCCTTATATACATTTACTTCATTCCTTCCTAATGAATCGTATTCTTGCGTTAATCTAGTAAATCTGATCACGGCGTGTTAATGTGGTATGTCGACTTGAATCTACGCACATATGTGCCAGGTTCTGTTATTCTTGAATGACCTTATTTCAATCATTATCTTAAGATGGAAAGGTGGTTTCCAGGTAGTCTATAGAAAACTCAGAACCTAGATTACATGGTATACCTGAAATGCTGAGAGGTAGATGCCGTAGGATATAAAAGTGAGTTATCTGTAATTATATCCGTCATAAAGCAATAGTTCTGTCAAGGTTGACAAGCGTCAAACAGGACGAAAATATAAGTCTAAGACTTTCTACTGACTGTGTCTAGACCAATTTTCCCTTCAACATAGTACTAGGGATGTCAACTCACTTAGAGCAATAGCCACATTGCAACTTGATCGATTAAATTTGAGTAAAATCAAATAAGGCTTGACAAACATCAAGTTGGACATTACTCAATGACCAATTATTACAAACATTCTAATCACTCGATACTAATTTATATGTGAACGATTAGCACACTGTCAAACTAGAAATTGTTCTATAAAACAAATTTCCTATGTATGATGCCTCGTTTAATGAGGCAGTCGAAATTTCCTTCAACTGACACAGATTCCAGTCTTGCCAGTGACAAAGAACAATAAGAGAACTTTGCTTTGATATAAAGTGATTTAAAGTAGACGGTAGAATACTCTGAATACAGACTATGTGCTATTAGGGAGCAATCAGTAACAAGATGTACCGGTAGGATTCGTACACGCACCAACCGGCTAGACAACCCGAGACGTCCTTACTAAGTTATGTAGAAGACGACTAACTTCATAGGAAACTAAAATATTTACTTCGAAAGACAAGTAACCAGCACCTATTGTCATGTGATCAAGCTGGAATGTGAACAGTCTAAGTGACTTATCATCCTACTATCTAACTCCAACCACCTTAGTTCAAAAAACGAGGTACGTAATGATGAATCATGTAAACTATTCGCCGCACTGACGTGTGATTAACAGGACTCAACGAACGCTAAACGCGGATTAGACAACAATGTTACTAGTCATTACCCAGTGATTAACTAATATACATACGTCAAGCTTTCAGGAGATTAGTCGCATCCCGGAAGTTACTAGCAATATCTCACACTGTGAAACTGGATGATGGTCTCTCGTACACAACAGAAAGCATCAGCTCCTTCAAAATTACAGATAATATACACCAATATTTATTACTGCTCAATTCAATACTTGTCATAATTAAGCTTACTAATTAGTAGATACCATTACTAAGAATTGGCTTCATAAGGTAAAAATCAACTGACAGTTGATTTTAATAGGCAGTATCTTTATAAAATCTTAATATGTAAAAACCTGAAATTTCGCTCAGCTTTGTCGTTTTACAGAAGAATAAATAACTTAGTCAATTATATATACATTATAAACTACTAATAAGTAGTATAGCATAGCGTTTAAAATTTGCTTTTGTTGCAGTGATATGTTGTCAGAGTATGTGACATATTGAAACTGCTTATTTTCGCTGATCCCATCCCCGTCGCCAACTGTTATGTCGTAAGAAACTGGGTGGATTGGATGGTTGGCCGAATGCAAATTACTGGTGCCTAGTCGGTTATTGCGCGTCTACCCTCTGCCCACTTAGTCCCAAGCCGAAATAAGAAGAATGCGAGCCAATTAGGTCAGCCAGACAGAATCATATTATATTCCAAGCATTCTTTTATATATACACAAATTCAGACCACACAACAAACCAATTGGAAAATTAACATGATTACAGAACGAGGGAAATAGTGGTAGTGAATAGGAGCAACTTGTACACAACTAATTAACTATAGTCCATAATAAGTGACAATGTAATAACAGTAATTATGCTGAACGGGAGGATAGGGCAAGCGGAGCGTAACAATAATAGAAACAAAATGTTTACATTACAGATGGTTCGAATAAATGAAATAATGTTCGCAACCACAGTTCTGAAAGTTTGTTACGCTTCTTTGTGGTCCTGACCTAACAGTTTGTCAATATATTTAGTCTACCTGAATGGTTACTTACTCATTGTCGAATGATCCAGATACAATGAAACATAATCATCACTATTTAACCTTCATAGTCAGTCTGTATTGAGTTTTCGTTTTAATTGTCTTTCTACTTTAACTGGTAACTTCTCATGGCTATCTTTTCTTCTTGCTGTATTGTCTAAATCGATTTGAAGGACCAGAGTATGGTATAGGGACGACTAAACGTGATACTTGAGCTTAGTAGTTCATCGTTTCGATTCACTAACCTTTGAAAGTTAATGAAAAGACAGTATTTATGACTGGATAGTTTATCGTGGAAAAAAAGTAATTATATTACAGGGAATATAAATAAATGAATCATAGTTTTGTAGTGGCGTTTCAGCTGTTAAGCTACAGAAACGACAGTGAAAGAAATTTATCTATGTGACTGCAGGGAGGTGAGGTCATTTTCCAAAGAGTTCTAAGTAAATAGATATTACAAATATGCTTTGCTCCAATCTAGGCCCCCTTCCTCTCCCACGAAAATCGTTAACAAAAAGCAAAGACCAATGTATATCACAGTGATTCCAACTATAAATTACGTATTTATGAGGTTCTCACTATAAACCTAGTTAAGGTCGAGGTTCCTTAGGGAAAGCTATAATATAACTGAACTTTATCTGAATTACCATGTAAAAACATATTTTCAAATAACAACATAGCTATACGCAAATACTTTTTAGTAGTAATTAGGGCTTTAATCCTAATTTTAACATGAAATCCTAACTTTATGACAAATTCATAACCTAAAATACTAATTTTGAAATTCACACCATTAATTGAAGGTAAGGTAAAACGTTGGAAAAAGTTATACAAAGCTCCGGGTTCCTGATAAATTTTGCTCACCGGCTTTACATACCTGTTTTCCCAACATTATATAATTTGGAAATTAACCTATTAGCTTACTGTGTTAGCGCCTAATCCATACATGTAAAAGGCTTCTTCTTACTATGAAATCTTACCAAAGCCATATTCCTAACATTAATAGTCTAAACTAAATTAAAATTTCTCATCTTTAGCCTTAATACTAATCCTACTTGTAGAATATTGTTTATGGAATGCATTTTTAGTGCGAATTCACAGCGAACCTTGATGCTAATAGCCGGTCTTACACTAACTAATTAAGCTTTGCACAGTCATTTGAGTATAGTAATTGCTCGTTCGTACACTGTACTCTAGCCATTTGCTCAACTATTATAATACCATGATTGTCAATAACTCATCTCTACATTCTGTTCTAACAACTGCAATTGCATCATTGGATTTAGGTTAATAAACATTGAATTTCCTTATATGGGCTTAAAAGATGATGGAATACTTCTAACTGGTCACCAGTTTCTGTACAAAAGGTACTTAGCATTACGTCTCGTGACCGAATTCATTCATTTGTTTGACAGTATCCCTTTGAATATGCATTAAAGATATAATTGTGAAGCATTCATTGCTATGGGTATCATCCCAGACCAAAATATTAGTAATTTGGCTGCTTTAATCCTCATTGCGTTAATTATAATTTCAATTGTACTATTCGAACTAATGAGTATATGACATGGAGTTGACGACAGAATTCATAAGCTATGACTTTTGGTTGTGCAATTTTATCGGTTTAGTTCCCAAGATTTCACTGTCAATCTGGACATCAACACGTACTGTCACGTAGGAGTAAGCTATCTAATTATTTCATTAGCCTTTATTCAAGTCAAAAGAACTTGTCTATCCTCTAAGGTTTTGTCAGCATCCTTCGTATTTACATTTTAATCGACTATCTTGTTTGTTTACCTACAAATACATGACTATTCGACATTTTTGAATAGATAAGTAAACAGGGTTAATTTTGACACGCTTACTGATTCCAGATCGGTCTAAATGCCATGCTTACAGAAACTCGGGAAATGTATGATGGAAAAAAATAACCACAGGCAATAATTGGTAAAATATTTGAATTCTGGACCTTCAGTCAATAATCACACTTCCCCAGACTCCACTGATTTGATCAGGGAAACCCAATCAATAACATGGTCAAAAGTGCATCAAACAAGCCAGTCAATAGAAATGCAGACACAAATGAAAATGACAGAACCTCCTAAAATAACCATTCGCAGACAATCTTATCAGAACAGGATCGCTAATCTCTTGTGAAATAATTAAACAGGTCATTTGTACGTTGTTAGTTTGCCACGACAGTTAATCTTTGTTTCCATTTAAAAATCCTATGCCATCCTACAATAAGTTTAGTTTGTTAACTTGACCCATCACTTTCGATCCAAATTATGCATATTTAGTTCACGTCAAACTACTTTTCAGGTGAAAAATCACGACAACATAGCCATACTAATGTGCTTTACATTTATACTAATCATGATTCTTACAACACAGATACAGCATATGCCAACGATGAGTAATCCAAAAATACTCCTTTAGTTTTCAACTTACCCAATCAGATCATAAGGATAATGGACCTTCTAGTATTCAGGTTTGAAAGCCCACAAAATTACCAGGTCACACTTAAAAGGAAATCACAATCTATATAAAACTGGAGTATTTAATATCCAAAATTCAACACCATTTCGTCAATTTACTGTAATTAATAAATAGTAAAGGATACCGAAAAAAGAAAGCTTAAAATTAGAATATATATATACTGTTTCAAAACAGACTTTAATATCCAGACATAAATTCAATTGATATTACTGTCCTGCATTTTCAATGGTGCTATTTTTAAACATCGGCAGTTTAGCCCACTTAAGATTTATTCGTATTAATTTCATGTGGCTAAAGTAAGTTCCGTTTTTAGTTGAAAGCTTACCGACGATGTAGTTACACGTAATGAAATCCGTTTCCATGGCGTATAAACTAATGTAATAAGCTTCGGCGTGTCAGATGAAGTTTAGTAAGACCATCTGACTGACTAAACTGGACTACATACAGTAGTGATGGGCCATATGATTCTGGAAATAGTGACAATTGCAAGCGACGGCGGGATGTCATTAGAACGTTAATTATTCGCCTATTAAGGGTCTTCTCTGTATTTATCTATCAAGATCACTACTATTTTATATAATTAAGCATATAGACAAGACTTATGAACAATACCATTCGACATACAGCTTTATTTAGACCCTTAGCCTCCTCACTTTTGCTAAATTCTTGGTAGGGCATATCGTTACTCACTCGACCTTTTAGATTTCTACAAATACCTAAAGATGTGGCATGTGATATTACAAACGATTGCGTCATTAAGCATTGCCTGTGTATAGAAGTGGAACCTGTTACGCTGTATTACTGTTGTGGAGTGTTTCATTGCGACTGTTGAAGGTGATAACGAAAACAGAGATAACTAAAGTAAATCCATAAAGTTTGCATTGCGACTAATAAATCTCAAAGTAACTCAACGATAGTCTGAACTGATTTGTTTACAGGGAGAAAGTAATTGGTGCAGTAGCCTATTTATTTGCATTTTTATTGATCAAATGTATTTGCAAATCTTAGGCAGGGATAAGAGTTCACTTCATTTATTTAGGTATAGTCTTGAAAGAAACAATACAGATATTCGTGAATTAGCATTCACAAAAATATCCAAGTAAACCACAATAAGCTGAACAAACACTTTACATTATGCTTAGAAAATTCTGAGCGTTGGTGTGCTGGTTAATGACTCAATACTTGATGATAGCATCGCAAAGTATATCTACAGTTTTGCAAACATCAGTTGAAACAACTTAGTAATACCGATTAGTTCTAACACATTGAATGTAATTCACTGGAGAGTACATAAATTAATAATTTGTTACTAAGTTAAACACATTTAATGAAGCATTCTTCGATAAAATATTAACACATCGCACAAATGTGATGCCGCTATAGCCACGCGAATCAAAACATAAACGCGACGACTAACGCGAAAACAATACTTTCAAACTATGGTTGTATTATGCTCGTCAAAAGACTAGACTTAGCCTCAACTAAGAGAAATGTCTACTCCTACTTGTCCGAATACTCCAACCTAGAGATGTAGTGTTTTAAAATAAGGTGACAGTCTGACCACCAAAAATTCATTAGCATTATATAACTTAGTACCTAACATAACGACCTCGAAACTAGGTGAATATATGCATACCATATTTACATATGTAGCCAACCTACTAGTGCTCTTTAGTAGAGGACTGCCTAATAAGTTGTAACGTAACTAGGCTTTGATCTAATATAGACAACCTGATCATATCAGGACTTCCCCACGAGTTTACAAGATAGGAATAAAAGCTGGTGCTCGTTATCTTTTCAGATGAACGTTTCTATAGTGGCTGTATTTGAGAAACATAAAACCGAGCACTTAACGAAAGATATAAATCAATTAAATTGTACAAACAAAAAGTTTACAATCTCTTCTCAGTGATAATATTCGTGATAAAAATATCCTAGAAATCTGCTAGACGTGCTTTAATTCCTATATTACCTTAGATACTGAGCTGAAAAATTATCTCACAGTTTAACACATAGTTTCCGAACCATAGCCTACCGATTTCTTTAGCTTTAGTTGGGATAACTACTACTTCGGTACCCACATTAGTAAAGTATGCTTAAATACATAACTGTGAAAAATAACAATAGAAATTACAAACTCATTATTTACACACTTGATTAGTTACAGACGATAAAATGTCATGGAATTTGTCGATTGGTATGACTACCAACAAGAGAGTATTAAAGTCGTTTGTACTTTCTTCTCCTTTATTACCAAGATTTTTTCGTACACTATGGCTACTTACACTTTTATAATCTAATTCCACTACATGCAATGCATGGGGAAGCAATATATTCCATTTCAGGATATGCGTATTCAAATTTCTTATCACTGTCTTTGTTGTCTTCTGTATATGCCCATGATAAGAGCAAAAGATGAGTAGGGAGTAGGTTAGAAGACTTAAGTTCAGATGGTAAAGCAGATACAGATTCAGCACAAACAGAAAGAGGTAAGTTTTCGAACCGTTCATTAATGAGAAGATATGGGTTGCAATTCATATCTTTCACAAGAATCTCTACAACCTTATCCTTTGCAAAAATGTCTTTCGAACTTTCAACCCCATTGAGGATAAACTTCCGTAGGTCATTTATTACTGAATGCTTTTCAGCCGATTTAAGACTTAAATCAACGACACTAGTAACCGCAAAAACAATATCATCGTCGCTATCCTCATCGCTTTCATCATCGTCACCATCACATGCAGGTTTAATCACAGTACCAATCGAATTTTGTGATACAATATATTCAGCAAGATCCCCAACATTGATGGTGAAACTGTCTGGGAAAAGATGTTTCAGCAAAATTGAGATGCTATCACGATCATTAATATCCGGAGGAAATCCCTCTAACTCAAAATTCAAAGTTTCTATTGGTGAGTCAACACTATCAATTTTTGCTGCTTTTCTCGGCATGTTACTTTATAATGACAAATTTAATGTTGTAATTAGGTTACTGGACTTTCTGGAGGTTTGTTGAGAATAAAAAAACTGAAGTATCTACAGAAAAAGAATCAGAAGAATAATAGAGCTGACAAACTGGTTAGGATATAGTGTGAACTTACGACGAATAATAATGGATATAGAAAACAGTACCGAACATGCGTAAAATCAAACTCCCCTCCCATCAAGTAAACATTTGACCTTGACGGAATAAATGACTTGTTTCGAATAGCTACGGACATAGAAGAATGAACTTACAATTAATTGCATTTCTTGCCTGGTGTCAATTTTTTATATGATACCTTTACATATGAATCGAAGTATTCAAAACAGCAAGTTCGAATAAATAAAGTATTCAATATCCAATACTTCCGAATGATTTCCTTGTGCCACCATCTAGATGCTCCAGTGAGTCTTCACACGTTCGATGACATTTTAATTAAAAAATCAAATTTTCTAGCTGTGGATCACTTTCTGGCTACAGAAGTTTCTTTGTGGTCGGACGTTACTTGACAGTGTCCCTCAAACCGGCGAGTTTTCAGAAGTTAGCTTACTGCTATGTTATTGAGTAGTTCACTAGTTGATTGTAAGGCGTGAGCTGTAAAACCATTAGGAAATAGGACTTGGATATTATTGTAATCATTTTGACAAGGATGAAAACAGTAGTTGGTGAACAAAATTAACGGAGATAGATGGAGAGCAATATCAATGATTGCAGTGGGTATGAGGTGTAAAGAATATTGATGAATGGTCATCACCTATTGCTCTTATTAAAATTTGGACATTTATGGATGTGCACACAGTTATCCGTCCACTTCTTCTAAAAAAACTAAATGAAGTTTCTATGCTTACGAAGGCAGGTAATCCATCCCAAATAGAGAAGACTCACAAACAAAAGAAGTGTTACAACCCGTATGTTTGCCTTTTAGTGTACTATTCTTTGAAGATCAGTTCACTACTATCAGAAGTAAATAATGTAATTAAAACTGAGTGAACTGGACTGTTCAGGATTTTACGTGCCATTATTCAATCCCATCTCGTTTACCTTGTAGCGGTAAATAATCTGCAAAATAAATAGTTGCATAGGCTCTCGACATTGATGCTGACCATGTTTGTTTTAGCGTACACAACTAGTTAAAGGCGCTCAAAATATCAATTCTCAAACGTGGAGACTTGTCCGACAGACAACGTCTTGACGAGTTGTTTCACACCATTGAGCTTGGTAGCAGTTCAGCGACCGAAATGTTATCGCGTATGAAAGAGGTCAACGCACTTTTGATAAAGGTCTCTTCCGTCAACTCTTCCTATCAAAACTGCCACAACAATTGCAAGCAGTATTAGTGACATTTAACAACAACCCAGTAGATGAAATAGCTTCACCTGCTGATTGAATTCCGGAGATCATTAGAACTCTCCACAATGAGGTTTATTCCGTTACGAAAAAACCTCTAGAGACCGAAAACGAAATAATCAAATTGTGCAATACTTTTTCTCGTTTCCTCGATCTACAGGGACACAGTCGACCAAGCAATCCTCGACGACGAAGTTCGTTACGCATAAGATCCTCATCTCGACCTCGACGAAGGGAAAATTCACATTGGTGTTGGTACCACAACACTTATGGGTAAAAAATCAAAGAGTTGTAGAGACACCTGTTGTTTCCCTAGCAGCAAACCCACTGTTGATGCGTCGGGAAACTATCCCACCGGCACTCGTTAGCGGCAACCGTAGCCGGTGGAAACAGCCGCCTGTTATTCATCACTGATGTGATAACGAAGGTTCGCTACCTCGTCGATACCGGCGCAGAAGTCAGCGCCCTTCCTGCAACTTCATCTGATCGCCAACATGAAGCTGCATCCGATCTACAGGCAGCCGACGGAAAACAAATAGCCATGTATAGAAAAAAATATGTCTACTTAAACGTGGGCTTGCGCAAACCCATACACTGGATTTTCACCATCGCTGATATGGAAATACCTATCATAGGCATAGATTTACTAAAAAATTACAACTAGCATGTGGACCCTTCCGAAAAGAGGCTAGTTGACTGCAACACAAAGCTATACGTGCGTGGAACCACTGCTACAGGTTGTAGCTCATGTTCTTTTCGCTTCAAACATTCAATTTACCCCTATTTTCAGCCAATACTTGACAAGTATCCGGATCTGAATAAGGTGAATTGAAGTTATCATGTGTAACCAGCAATGGTACACATCACATAACGACTACAGGTCAACCTGCATTCTCCAAAGCACGCCAACTAGCACTCGAAAGATTAAGGATTGCGAAGAATGAATTTGATCATATGGGAACAATCCGCCCATCCAGTAGCCCATGTTCGTCTCCATTACATATGGTCCCGAAGAAAGATAACAGTCATTGGCATCCCACCAGTGATTACCGACGTCTTAACGCACAAACTACGCCTGACCATTACCCTTTACTACACGTCCACTGACCTAACGGCCACGTTGAAGGGAATGACAGTATTTTCAAAAATTGATCTAGCACAGGCGTGCAATCAAATACCGATGGCCGAAAATGGACATACCCGAAACGGCTATTGTAACCCCATTCGGTCTTTACGAATTCCCCCGAATGCCCTTCGGTTTGAGGAATGCAGCACAAACATTTCAGCGTTACATCGACGACGTGTTCCGCGGGCTTGACTATGTTCATGCATATGTCGACGACTGCTTTATATCGAGTCCAGACCAGGAAACACATATGAAACATCTAGACACAGCTTTTAAAAGACTGCAGCAATACGGAATTACTATCAATATACAGAAATGCCGATTTGGAACAACCTTGTTGGAGTTCCTGGGGCATACTATTGATGCTAGTGGTGTACAGTCTCAAAAACACAAGGTGGCGGCTATCCTGGAGTATCCGGATACAAACACCATTAAGCAGTTACGAGTTTTCAACGGGTTGGTAAGTTTCTACAGACGATTTATCCCCAACTGTGCATCTATTGTGAAACCACTAACGGATCAGCTTCGTGGGAATAAAAAGGTGGTCACAATGGATGCAGAATCGAAGAAAGCCTTCGTTGCAACTAAAGAGGAAATAGCCAATGTAACTATGCTGGCACACTACAATGCTGAAGCTCCCGTCAGCATTGCGGTCGACGCTTCTGACTCAGTCATTGGCGCTGTTCTGCAACAAAGTACTGGCCAAGCTTGGCAACCGTTAGCATTCTTCTCAAGACTATTAAACGACACTGAATCAATATACAGCAATTTTTGACGTGGACTTCTAGCCATGTACTGTGCTGTACGCCTCTCTCAACATTCCATCGAAGGCCGGGAATTTACAATATTCACCGACCATAAACCACTGACGTTTTCGATGAAGTTATCTTCAGATAGTACTCTCCACGCGAGTCGCGTCATCTTGACTATATCTCCCAATTCTCTACGGACATACGACATATATCGGGAGCCGACGCCTTATCAAGAATACATTCCTTGAATCGTATCCGAGAAATCGACCTTGTTGGACTAGCTCGAATTCAAAGTTAAAATATCGATTTTCATCACGAGTTGGCCGCAGCAACGCTCCAACTCCAAACTAAAACCACTGGAAGAGGTAGGAACACTTCGATTTGTGATTCTTTTACAGGTACAGCCCGTCCAGTCGTCACGACGAATCATCTTCGACACATTGCACAACCTTTTTCATCCTGGAATTCGTGCAGCGAGTAAACTGATTACTGAGAGATTCTACTGACTGCAGATGAATAAGGATATCAAAGAATGGACGCGAGCTTGCATGACCTGCCAGAAGCACAAAGTAATTCAACATAATAAATGCCCCCTAGGCACTTTCTCAGCCCCTGACGCTCGATTCGATCACGTCCACCTTTACTTGGTAAGACCTTTACCAGAACCAATTGGATTTTCTTATCTTCTGACATGCGTGAACCGATTCACACGCTGGCCAAAAACGATTCTCCTCAAAGACATCACTAGTAAAACGATTGTTCGCGCTTTCGTCGAACGATGGGTAGCCAACTTTGGTTGTCCATCAACAGTAACAAAAGACCGTGGACGTCAGTTTGAATCTGGACTGTTCTACGCTCTGACCAAACTTCTTGGAACTACGCGTTTCAGGACGACCGCCTACCCCCACAATCTAATGGTTTGCTAGAAAGATTCCATCGACAACTGAAAGCATCACTTTCAGCTACAAATATCCCTCAGTGGATCGACGCCTTACCACTAATGTTACTCGGGATTCGCAGCACGGCAAAAGATGTTGGACGCAGTCTCGCCGAATTAGTCTATGGAACGACTTTTCGACTATCAGGTGAATTTGTAGAAACCGCTTCCACTTCGGCAAACCTGGATATAAATTCTTACGTGAACCGGCTTACAAATGCTATGCGTTCAGTTAAGCCAGTTCAAACTCGACAACAATGGACAGACATCTTTATCCAACCTGCCTTAAAATATAGTACACACGTTTTCGTACGTCGTAATGCTGTACGCCAACCTCGCTACGCAACTTAAAAAATAAAGTACCATACGATTGACAAGAATAACCACGAGGATAACGTCAGCATTGACCGCCTCAAAGCAGTAGAAGGTAAACCTTCGAGTGTCGATTTCGCTACAACAGTCGTAAAATTTGACATGAACGAAGTCACTATGCCTCAAGCAACGACTAACGCGCTAGTGGAAATATCAAAGAGCTCCATAACGCCGATAGCTACGCGTTCTGGTAGAAATATACGGTTTCCAGAACACCTAAACGAATAATATGTCTACTAATTTCCTCCAGATTCCCACTACGTATAATAATTTTTTTGTTGTCTTAAAAGAAATAATATCAAAAAAGCAAACAAAAATCGATAAAAGCATTATTATTATTCTTTTCAAAAATTTTACGGTATGCATTTTATAAATTTTCGTATTAAAAAAAGCGTTCGATTATTTGCTGTCGGTGTTCAACACGTTTTTATAGACGCATTGAGCTAACAAATATTTTTTCGTATACATAATGCACAGATTTAAATGTTAATTTTTCTCTTAGATTTCCAGGCCGTCTGGAAACAAACAGAAGGACGTGGAAGGAACAAGGATTTATTATGCACAAATATTTTATGATACGTATTATAGTTTAGGGACTGACGTCTAGAAGCTGCACAACATCGCAAGACATCGAAGGAACGTTTACCAATGTCTGACGCATTGGGTTTAATCCAATGGCTGGTACGTCTTAGGATCCTCACGAACCCATTAGAGGAACAGGTGGGCTGTAACGGTAAATAATCTCCAAAATAAATAGTTGCATAGGCTCTCGACATGAATGCTGACCATGTTTGTTTTAGCGTACACAACTAGTTAAAAACGCGCGGTCATGCATCACTATCAGATCACGACTCAAACCACTGTGGGTAGCATCTCTCTCTAATTCGCCAGCCTAGACGTTGCTATCCCATTGAAGCTCTGTTGGCGATCAAATATAATTTCTCGTCCGTCCTTCAGTGCCTTCTGATTTCTTCTCATTCGTAAGAGTGGGTCCAATTGATACAAGTGGCTCTGGTTGTACGACAAGCGCAACTTGGTCATATACCCGGGTACACTTTAACCTGTCATTAAGGAGAATAAACCGAAGAAAAATAATCAGTATTCATGAGTCTTTTGATTAAGCCCTGAGACCCATTTTATAAGCTCTCTCTTAGCCTTATCTATGATATTCGCTTTACGTTTTAGAGGGAGAAGTGTGACTATGTTGTGTTTTAATACAGTTGAATATAGGTATGATAGGTGATAAGAAAGGAATTCGAGGATGAGTACGCCTTGGAATGGGCCAAAGCGTAGAGTGGGTTTTTAACAAGGCTGGCTTACAAATTTTGTTTGTATCGAGTATTTACTGTGATAACGCCTAAACCGCGCTTTATTTTTAATGTAATAAATGTGGTTTACATAGAGATAACTGTTCAGTTTCAACCCTTCTAGCTTCGAGATGGACAAGATTTATTACTTCTAGGTACTCCATTCTAGTCCATTGGATTGCGTTCATTAGGTGTTAGGTCGGACCACAAAGAAGTGTAACAAACTTTCAGAACTGTGTTTGGAAACACTATTTCATTTATTCGATTCTGTCTGGCTGACCTATTGGCTCGCATTCTTCTTATTTCGGCTTGGGACTAAGTGGGCACAGGGCAGACGCGCAATAACCAACTAGGCACCAGTCAATTTTGCACTCGGCCATCCAACCCCAATCACCCCCCATCTTTCTCTCGTCATAACAGTTGGCGACGGGGTGAAAATCAACGAATCAGAGCAAACGCAGCTTTCTCAAGGTCTTTGGTCCATAATTTCGTCTCATCAAGGACTAATCAGCATCTCAAGTTAATCCTTGACCTTGCATCTTTTGGCAGTTAGCTGAGTTAATATTTTCAACATGTTAGTTTTAAGCGAGCGTGCGACCGAGTTGCTGCAGGTGCTTATAATTGGAAACCAGCGATTAATTAAGTTAATGCTGGAACGAACAGGCATCCAGATCCGCATCAGTAGCCTAACGTCAGTAAACGTAGCGCTTCCTCAGCCCATATCCGAAATCGACTCTCAGATCCAGACAGCATGTGAAACGGAAGTAACTCTTCCCAGCGTGCCTAGTATCACTTCTCCAGTGAAGCACTGGAGACTTCTGCCCATGTCAATCTGAATGTGGAACGTCTAGAATTGCAAAATGCTCGTTCTGATAGATGTGCGCGCATCAAAACCACAAGACGGAGCGAGAAGATCAGTACGAGAAGTGCGCGAAAACCCTCTAATTGTCCCATGAAGCCTCAGCATCCAACAACAAGAAACGTTAAGCCGGAGAAAGTTGGTCCCATTCCCAAAGTACACTTCAAAAGTCGCAACGTTACCGGCCTAATGACATCACATGCGAAAGAACACGCAGTGTTGCTCTGACTGCAGTGCAAGAACCCCAAAGTTTTTCGCGGGGGAGGAGATTAGTGGTAGATTGTGATTGCTTTCATGAATTGTAATTAATCATGTTTTTTTTTTCTGAGCACTTTTTAGTTGTACACAACCAAGCAGATTATGCGAACCTACTGGACCATACCAGTTCTTTTCAAAAAGGGGAGGTGTTAGGTGTTATGCCGGAATACAAAGAAGCGTAACAAACTTTCAGAACTGTGTTTGCGAACATTATTTCATTTATTCGAACCATCTGTAATGTAAACATTTTGTTTCTATTATTGTTACGCTCCGCTTGCCCTATCCTCCCGTTCAGCATAATTGCTGTTATTAAACTGTTTCTTATTATGGTCTACAGTTAATTAGTTGTGTACAAGTTGTTCCTATTCACTACCACTATTCCCCTCGTTTCGTATTCATGTTAATTTTCTAATTGGTTTGTTGTGTGGTCTGATTTTATGTATATATAAAAGATTGCTTGAAATTTAGATTCGATTCTGTCTGGCTGACCTAATTGGCTCGCATTCTTCTTATTTCGGCTTGGGACTAAGTGGGCACAAGGCAGACGCACAATTACCAACTAGGCACTAGTAATTGGCACTCGGCCAACCAACCATCCAATTTCTCGCGTCGTAACATTAGGTCATTTTGTAACTCACGTAAATCTCTTTATAGTTTCGCATAGATCAATAGTAATGTGTTGATTTTATTATGGAAATCTTCTGTCAACAAGAGGAAAAGTAAGAAGCCAAGGACAATTCTTTATAAAAGTTTCAAAAATATTTTCCTCCAGTTTGGCATTACTTCGTTTAGTTTGATGAAAAATTTTTGGTCTTATAAGTAATTCCACTATCATGACAGTGATGGGTCAGCATATACTCAATGTCTTCGTCAGCAAGACGATATGTTTCACTTACTTGATGTTCCTGATAAAATCATGAAAAGCACAATGATAGGAGATTTAGCAGTTTTGTTAGTCCGCCCAGATATCCGATACTAAGGAGGGGGATTTGTAATAAGGGCGTTACTTTCTTTGCAACAATATTAATCTTGGTAGGAGATTTATCGCTGATTGATGAATGTTTTGATTTGATCATTTACTAGGCATTTTACTAATTTCGACTGTAAGAGGTGAGAATTCTGGATCATAGTGTATCGGTTTCGTTTTCGAATACTGGGGAAAGTATGTCTTTCTGTCCTTTAGGAGTAATTTGTTGGTAGTACAGGAAATGTTGAGAAAGTCCTTAGACTGAAACACACTTTTTCTGCCTAATACAGCAATTAAATTT
This sequence comes from Schistosoma japonicum, assembly GCA_025215515.1. Lineage (NCBI taxonomy): Eukaryota > Metazoa > Platyhelminthes > Trematoda > Strigeidida > Schistosomatidae > Schistosoma > Schistosoma japonicum. The sequence continues at coordinate 40,445,672 of CM046063.1, read as the reverse complement.
TATCTCGACCTAGGGGCGTACTTAGACAGTGTGCCTCCAGTTAATGAAGGACCACCTCGTGTGATTTGGATATGTAGGGTCAGTGAGATATCCACACTTATCGTCCTCCATCTTAAATGATTAGACAAAGTCACGTTATGTAAAGACATATAAGAGAGACGGATACTGATGACGGCGCGATAATTGATCTAAGTAATGGGATCAAGCATGCGAAATTGAACAAGTATTTTTCCTATGAACTTAATTGTAACTATTATCTAAAATACGGCTCCACCTATAGCGAGTCTCAAATTTATCAAGAGGCCTAGGCACCAATGTTGAGGGTAAATCAAACTAACAGAGTCATGGGGAGGTGCGATTTTTACGTAAACTAATTGATTGCGCAGCTCCATTTATGACGCAGCAGAAATAAGGCCAGACAAACATTTGATGCAAGCAACCCAGTCAAATTATTCATAATGACCGATGAGCCTATTTCTGTAAACATGACCTAGGGTTATATTCGTGGTTGGATAGGCGTTTTTAAGAATTAGGAGTAAAATCTTTAATATCTCTAGGTCACTAGAATATTTACCATCAGGCTACGTAGCTGCGAAGGCTCATTAACTCTGAGTGTGTCATGAGCAGACTATTTCCTCAGCTAGGCCCGATTGAGGTTATCTAAAATTGTCTCAAACCTTCATACTGTGTCTGCCCCGTAATTGCAAGCATACACACCGAAGTGACTACCCCAAGAGATTTCGTTCAATCGCTGTATACTGTTATCCATCTATGGATCAGTAATACTATGTCTCTGTTTGTGGAAAAGGCTATCTTGCATGGCTATTTTGTCCATGCTGGGGCATCTCAAATATAGCATCCATAATGATCCTTATAATGATTTTCTAGTGTTCGTGTTAAGCCAAGTGACACCATTCCTGAGGCCACGAGGGATATTCTAATTGTTCTCTAATGGCTACGTCACTGGTGATACATCTAGTGACAGAATTTTGTAGTAGCCCGCAACTATCGTATTTATGTTGAGGAAGCAAAGATTGTGACTAAATGACTTTCTTCGTGTTTTGGATACCTCCTTAGAGGAAGCAGGATGTGACCTGAATCGAAGGCTTTGTCACATCTACTTAATAGCAAATCCAGATTGACTCTGGCAGATCCACGAGGATGGGATGCATAATAGTGATAAAGTTAGACACGTGTATGCTGCTACTCTTCCTTTGTGTGTTTCTGATGTACCACATAATTGTTATTTTAAACTTTATGAAGATTATACCTGGAACGTGTGGTAACAACCATGGTTCTGTCAAAATCAAGATTTATGGTCTCAGGTGAGCACATACCAATAAGTTTGATAGTCTACATCAATAGCTTGACCGTCCTATTTGACTTATTGTCTGCTAAGCCTAATTTTCAGAGCATAATAAATGGCTTGCTGCAACTACTTAACTAGTATGTAATTTAATATTCCATTAAGTTTATTTGTGCGAATCGGTGTCAGAACAGGCTCACTTCCACAAACCGATCATGTCATTTCCTTGCCGGATAGTGCTACCTGAAGAGACAAAGCCACTAATGCATAACTGCATACGGTTACTGGTGAATTATCACTGATACCTGCTTTGTATACTAACGAATTCCGTGCAATGCCCATCACTGATGACTTTCAAGACCAGTTTCAGCTTTGAAAAACATGCTGCCTTTGATTTGCTCACAGTATTGACTCTACACTGTCAACATGTGCGATAAACACAATAATGAATGTTTCACCATAAAGTCATAGTATTGCTTTGATACTTTGACATCGCAGCTGCATAGGATCTACAATGCCAAATTAAAAAGCCTAAAATTGGGAGGAGAATATCTAACGATGAAATTCATAGTTCTGCACCTCATTATATGTTGCAAGCATTCTGTTCCCTACTCAACCCCATCGAATGATGGTCAAATGTTTTCTTTGCTTAAATAGAAAAAAGCATGTTTTGCTGGTTCTTCGAACGTGATTATAAACTGTAAATATTTGACACTTTCTTCTGCAGATCGTTTTTCCTTGTTATTAAAAGTAGAATAAAACAAGAACTGTGTCATGCAACTGATGACTGAAAAGCTTCTGTTTTTCATTTAAATGGTTAATCATTACTGGATCCTTACACTGCATCACTCCAGTGCATCTATAATTTCTGTACTTAAACGTCAAATATCTAACTGGGAAGGAGTATAAAGGATGAAATATAGCTCACTCAATGCAGAAGTTAAAACAATTGTGATAGGAAAATCATGATTTCTAGAATTTGATAGGAGTGATTTTGAACCGTAGTTCGCTCAATTTGAGGACTGCTTCAACGGAAGTATCACGAATTTCTAGGGTATCGGATATTGATATTTTGTTCAACACTAACCGTATCAGTGATGAATGAAGTCCGAAACATGAGTTTATGTATACCTTCTCTAAATTATTATACTACTGTTTGGCGCGAAATAATGTGTTACTTACCACTTTTAGACAATCAGTGTATATAAAGGCTTTAAAATGCTAAACATCAAGTGATAAATCACCCCTCGATTCATACATCACTTAAAAATGCTGGTCGGCTATTACACAATAGGAGAGGTAGTCCTGAAACAAGGATGAATCCTAACCTATTCAAGTTACGTTTGAATACCTTTTAGCTCCGGACACCATACTACATTTAACACAAATATAAAATAAAATCATGAGGAGAGGATCATCAGATGGATCATACACCATCTACTAAAAATGGAAAAGTGAAACACCTAACAACCCAATCTTAGTAAAGTTCGTAGTTAGTCAGTAGTTTTACAGAGATTGCCGAACAAATGTAACATAAGCGTAGACTACGAAGTAAATCACTTTGGTAGTCAAAATCGAACAGAGCATAATGACAAACCAGAAAATTTTTCTGGCACTAATGAAATCTTAATGCCCACTCAACCAGGTGCACGCATCATTTAGCCTAGTTTGTTAAGATATCCGTGATACCGATAATAATTAGCAACTCCACATATCGTTACGACTGAGGGGTGGTACCAAAAGAGTCACTTGATTTATATCAGAAATAAGAATTATGACATAAAATTTCAGGCATTTACCGGTGCAAAACTCAGTGTTACTTCCCCAAATAAAACTAGAAAAACTTAAAATGAAAATTTTAGAAGATACAAAATTTCAGTTAGTGTACTTAAAGAAACGTAGAGGTGCAGAATAAGTAAACAAAGTGAAGTTAGTTCTCTTAATTTAGTAAGAGCTCGTCGAATAAAATGAAGGTGATTGGCAGCTGCACAGAGATCATTGAGAATTTAATAGGGATATAACCCTAGATTGGGACTCAGTAGCATACATACAGAATCTTCGAGATTACTTAAAGCGTACAAAAGTATTGAGCATGATTGATGTGGTCAGATTATACCATAATATCAATGCAACCAAGGAAGATATTCCTGAAACAGAAATCATTACGCCTTCTGATTGTCTTTCATTCTACGGGACGTGAAACAATCCTTCCAAAGGTTTATGCAGAACTTACTCATGGACACAAATGTTGTACGTTTGTGTAACGTTTTACTCATTCTGCAAAAGGCCAATAATTGTCACGCATTGTCTATTACCGTTTATCTTAATAACTCTACTACGGTATACTAATGCTAATTCTCCAAATATGAATCGTCCCTCTGAAATTTCATTCACCAAAGCCCCTATATCTTTGTTAGTAACAGCTCTGAGACTTAACAGACTTCTAAAAAAGTAAGCTCAAGTTTAATTAAATCAGGCATGTTTGATCACACATGAGTCATTCAACTGATGGGGGTTTGCATATCTATGTAACAGAATAGTAACATTGAAAAATTACTATATGAAGTGAAACATTTACGTTACCAACTAAAATAGGTGTCATTCAAAACGGCAACACATCGGCTATCCAGTATTACTGATAACAGAAAAAAGTTTACATGTACTAGTAGACATAACTTAGGTAGAATGTGGAACCATTTTCGTTACTGTAAAAGTAACTGAGCGTATGATCTCTCATTGTAACCTAATTTTCTAAAATATTACTGGTAAAGTACTGTTGGGACCCCCTAGGTTTAGTTAACATTGTTATGTAGTGTGAAATACACACAGTGCCCTTGATAATTGCCAACTGATGTACGGACACGTTTGCCCCGTGACTACCAGTTCCCAAGCCGGAATAGGGTAAACAACGATTGATGAGCCAGACAGAGAGAATCGAATCGAATTGTATTTCAATCATGCCATTATATATACACAAAATCAGACCACACAGTGAACCGATTAGGAAACTAACACTCATACCGAACAAAGGAAATAGTGGTAGTGAATAGGGACAACTTGTACCAAATTAATTAACTGTAGTCCATAATAAGAGACAATATAATAACAGTAAACTTGCTAAAGAAGAGGGTAGAGTAAGAGAAACGTAACAATAATAGAAATGTAATGTTTACACTACTCACGACCAGAATAAATGAATTAGTACTCTAAAACACAGTTCTGGGAGTTTTTCACTCTTCTGTGGTGGTCTGACATAACCAATATGACTTGCAGTTCCGAGTAACGAACCTTAACATTGTGACCAATAATAAGCGTGTCATTGATCTCAAGGTAATTGAATATATATTTGTCAGGGATGAAAGTCGTCCAACTTGATAATGTTGCCCCTGACTGTTTGATAAGTAGTTTTAACCTTAAAAAATCGTCGGTCATTTGAAAAATATTAGATTATTGAGGATGGCATTTATTTGTGATTGCAGAAATGAAATAAAGTTTGGAGTTATAGTTAGTTGTATTAGTTCAGATTAAGGTCGAGATCGTGATTTAGGCCAGTGAATTATGAATATCGTTAAGCTATTGTGATTGCATAACTGAAATAAAGTTGGAGTTATAGTTAGTTGTTATTAGTTCAGATAAGGTCGAGATCGTGATTAGGCCAGTGAATTATGAATATCGTTAAGCGCTATCGTTAGACGTCCCATTTGGGAATCATCTGCTGGATGTACCTGCATCCAGTCTACTTATTGATATCATTTTCTTATCGAAGATTGTCACCATTATCTCTTGTTTGTTTTACACTCTTTTGTAGTAAAAATCCTTTAGTTATTTTGAATTGTGCCAGTTTCTTAGTCAAATCAAACAAGAGATTAGCACATCAATTGTTTACAAAATACGAAAAACTTCTATCAACAACTAATCAATTGACATTACCATATTGGGTAAATAAACATGATGTAAGTTAGTAAACGATGTTTTCATTCATTTGAAGATTCTTTTTCCAGAAGTTAATTAGATGAGATGATCTGTAAGGTTTTCATTAAGTATTCATTAAGTATCACGTAGCCAGTTTTCTTCATTCATTAATACTGTAGATGAGTATATTAATTCTTCCATGAAACATTTCATCACATGCTTTAACTTGTAGTTGTTTTGTATTTATGATTCAGTCTGTTTAACTGCATTACATTGATATCTTTATAAGATACAGTTGTCGATGAGTTGATGTGCTGGAGAATGTGCACAATGTCATGAAGTACTCATCTATTGAATCAGGAAGAATATGATAGTTCCTACTTGGCATGATACATATTGTGAACATAGTAATCATTGAGGATAACTTCATCTACTTCATCACTAACTGATGTGGTCAGATATCTTTTCTTTATAACCAATGTTCCACATTTATTTACTCTTACTATTAGTTGTTAATTTCCCATCGTCATCATTGAATGACATCAATGAACCTAGGAAAATCCACAAGATGATGAAGAATAACTTGTATCTTCTTTATAAATAATTTCTACTACTAATAAAATACTTTGTATTGATGGACTAATGTCGACTAGTAATGTAATTCTACTTGATTCGATTGGAATGGTGTAACTGGCTGACTTACGTGAACTTACTTCAACAGGCCCCATGACTTAGCTTACTCTTACTGCTGTGACCATGTTTTCCTAACACTTCTATACATTCCATATGATCGACAGTTTTATTGGGCGAGGTTGTTTTTACGTGGATAGTACGAAATTCGCAATGAGAGCTTGTGATTCAGACTGTCAATACACTACGACTCAAGTTCCTATATCAGTTGTACGCGTGAACGATTGTTGACCATAATGAGTTGACATAATTGATTCAACGTGAATATTTGGAATAAACAAAGCAGGAATAAATAATAGAGGACGAACTTCAGCGATTTTGACAATGGCATAGAGAAACCTCTTGGTTTGTCATGATAACATAAATACAGTTTATGATATCATCAAGATTAATTTAAGCTTCTTGAGATAAGAAAGTAAAGAGGTTACTACATACATATCCATCCACATGACTTCTACTTCTACTTCAAAACTTGATGCACAACTCTAACATGTTAATTTGACTGCCTGTAACTGGTTCACCCTTGACGTCACTTTATCAATTCTGAGTAGCTGTTGAGTGATTTGTTGCTAGGCAATTCTAAGGTTATTCAACGATATCAACAAAATGTTGTTCCTCACTGTTATTGAATTGTCACATAAATTCCATTCAATTACTTTTAAATGCTGAATTTATCTGATTGTCTTCCAAAGCAATAAAAGTAACAATAGTCGCAGCAGTTGTAGTCATCGTTATCGTCGTTGTTGTAGCTTTAGCAGTTGTTGTCGTCGTCGTAATGGTCTATCTTTTCGAATTTGTTTCAGATTGACAAAATAGTCACTCCATTGAAAACGCAACTTGGAACAATTGAATTGCATCAAACATCAGAATTACTTGGTACTTTGCATTGTCCATCACAAGTTCTATGTACAGATTAATATTTATGTGAATATGTAGTTCTGTCGATGCTAATCATGATCATGTCAATTGTTAAATGTGGGATTTTTCTAAACTGAATGTTATTTCGTTGAACTGTTAATGAAGTAATGTAAACTTATATTTGATGTTAGTACAATTGGTTGCTTTCTTGTAAGTTGTATTCCTCAGTATTCTTCATGAATGAATGTATAGAGTGGATGTTGGATTTCATTGTTAGTGTTGCCAGTTTTTTATAATGTCAGTTGTACCTTGAATTGCTTAGTAGTGTAGTTATAAACCTCGATGAGGAACAATGTAGTTTAAAAACCTCTAAGGTGAATTATTTCCTGCCTCTCACACACATACACACACCAAAATAAGCAAACAGTTTGCTGATATATGACAGTTGGACCTAAACATTGGTGAAATTATGATTTCATACCAACTGACTTCAATCTACTTACATGAAATTAATTAAGTAATAAAGAGAGATTATTAGCCGAGACAGAATAATGTTATGATATGGTTGGTCTTGCCAATCGCTTGAATTGACGTTGTAGGCACCAAATCACAGCGATCAACGATAAACACAACAGTCTAATAGATACCCTTACACCTGTGTAGATGCTTAATCAGTCTCAAACCGACACAGGAAGAATACAAGACCAACGAATCAACCAGACAAATCAAATTATATTTCAAACAGTCTTTTAAGTATACATAAACCCTGGTTATACAGTCCATCGACTAGGGGGCTTAACTTAAATGCAAAATAGTGGTGACAATCATAGTGAATTGTAGGGGATGAGGGTAAGTATACACGGGTAATTAACTGTAGTTCACAAACGGGAAATTACATACTAACAGTCGATGAGTCAGACAAGAGGATAAAGTAAGAGAGACATCATACTGAAAGAAATCAAATTTTTATTATACAAAAGGCGACAAATACTTGAAATAGTCTACCAAAAAATAGATCATAGAGATGAATCAATTCAATTTACTAACCCAACATATTCAATGCATTGGCCGATGTGTGTATTGAGTTAGGTAAGATCACTCTATTTGGATTGACTAGTGAAACAATATGAGAATGGAAGCTGATGTTTTTGCAGTGATAATAATGTGGATGTTCGACTGTATACCATCTTATTAGACTTATTTCTTTTACTATTGAATAGTTAGGTGAGCTTTTAACAAATTTACACTATTGGTGATATACTGGGCACCTAAAGAAGATTGATTATCATCCGGGATTGATTTCGGTAGACTATTTCATTTATCTTAATTGTATGCAAAGTGAATATGTTATTCCGATTAAGTTCTCCACGCTCTATCCTCACTACTGTTTATCACACTAACTGTTAGTATATCACTTTTCACTTGTGAACTACACTTAGTTGTGTATACGTTATTCTAGTTCACAGTCATTGTTACTCTTATTTTGTATTGATGTTAATGTTAATTTTCTAGTTGGTTGACTGAGTGGTTAGGTTTTCATGTACATACATTAAGGATTATTTGAAATATAATTGAATTATGTTTGATAGTCGTCAGCTTAGTTGTTTTTTCATCTTCGTCTCAGCTTGGTGAGAGGTAACTAGCAATCACAGGGCAAGTGTGCAGTCATATATTGATTGGTCGTACTTCCCTATCATAACAGCTTATCTGACGTCATAACAATGAGATTTCTTGTAATATGTATTAGATTATTGAAAGTATTCTTTCTGTTTTGAATAACACACAATCAGAATAAGACTTTACTCAGCATTAACTGAAACTTATTATATCGCACAGAACATCATGTTTGCTGAAACAATGAAAAACTGACAGGTATCTGTCTTATGTTACCGCTAATAGTTTGTATAAATTTATGTGTACCTACAAAAGTAGTTGCACTGGCAGAACCTACATTTCATTGAAGATGTTTTAAGAAAAATCTAAGATTCAATGGATTAAAAACATATAATAGTGCGATTGCCAAATATTTGACGGTATAAGACATCAAATTGATATCTTCGGATTCTTTAAAGTATTGAATAGACAAAAAGCTTCAAATCTTCCTAAGTATCCTGGAGCAATTGCTATGAAACTTTTGAAACTAAACTTGTATGTCCTGTGCCCACTTGGTCCCAAGCCGAAATAAGAAGAACACGAGCCAATAGATCAACCAGACAGAATCCTATTATATTTCAAGCATTCCTTCATATATACATAGAATCAGAATGCACAGCAAACCAATTAGGATATTAACATGAATGCAGAACAAAGGAAATAGTGGTAGTGAATAGGAACAAATTGTACACAACTTATTAACTATACTCCATAATAAGAGACAATATAATGACAGTAATTATGCTAAACGAGAGGATAGGGTAGGAGAAACCTAACAATAATAGAAACAGAATGTTTACATTACACACAGTTAGAGTAAATGAAATCGTGTTCTTAAAACACAGTTCTAAAGTTTGTTACACTTCTTTGTTGTCCGGCATAACATAGACTTCCACATTATTACTCTCATATCAGTTAATCAATTATATCACTTAAGTATCTCGAGCTAAACTGTTGGCATGCAGTAGTTTTATAATATTAAAGTGTTGATAAAGGTATTTTAATGGATGATGTGGTTGAGACATGTCACATATGCAGAACTTAAGCCTATCTCGACGAGTGACTTTAAATGACACAGGCATAGGCTAGAATAACACTCAAGAGAGTCAAATCTGGACTTAGCGTCAGTCCATTCAGTCATTGTCTATAAGTGTGAACCAAATTAGTGGATTTAGACAGCTTGGTTGAAGTCCACATAATAACTACAATCAGTAGTTGAGGACGACATGAAGTATGGCTCAGAATCAGTCAATGTAACACAGAATCATTTCGCCTTTATTTTCTACTAAATCATTGGTTCTAATATCGATCCACACATACCTTGTTTGCATTTCTTCTTATGAAGTTATACTCTGATGTTTAATTGTTTTCATCATCACTTCTGTTTTGATTACTGTAACTCATTTGTAATCGACTTCACCGATCTCAACTCGTCGTGCAGATGTGATATTATCACAAATTGATCACAAAGATATTTTAATTCAATTTTATTCGTGTAACATTTTGATCAACAAACATTCATGATTTTCGACAATCCTGTAAGTAGTTTGGTCTTGGGTTTTTGAAGGAAATAATCGAAATCAAAATAAGTTATGAATGTATAAAGTGAAGAGCTTTTCTTTCAATAGCATTTAAGCACATAGTTGTAAGCACTGATTCTAGAGTGTCGATCAGGTTGCAATATGATCTTCTAGACATCACAAGCAATGTTTTAATTTCAGGTTTACAATACGATCGATATGATGTGACTAACACAAGGGACATAATTTAAATAACGTTAGCTGCTGGAGCCTTTCTCCATGTTCAAGTATGGTTTATAGTTCTCACGATTGACATGACAATTATGTAAGTGAGGAGAATGGAATGGGTTGGAACATAAAATTGACGACATCAGATTAAAATGTGCTCATATTATAGGAATTTATACATTTATCCACATTGACCCAGATAATGACATTAGAGTATGATGTTTGAAAAAGCTTGCATCCTTCAAGTATATGATGTTTAACCTCTAGACGTCTATGATATTTCTAGTCTCCGGTCTATCAAGTTCTTATGAATTAATATATGCAAGTATCCCTGTCATACAAAAAATGATTTAAAATCAATATTTTTTTGAGTGGTATCGTTTCTAGAAAAAAGTAAATACCTATTGTTGGTAAGTACTAACTAACTTAAAATTTTAGTTAGTAGAACATTTTTACAAATTGCCTCATTCCATCCAACATATACAGATACTGACTCTTTAGATGGTACAGATATGTGTAACGTATTGTCAAATACGCGTTCATCACTAAAGTTGCAGTCATGAATTCAATCGCCTAGTGGAAGTGATTGAACACTTCTGAAGAATTCCACATTATGACGAGATAGCTATTAAGTGATTTCAGGATTTCAGTGTTTGTCTAATCTATGTCAATTTGTAATCTTAAGATCGTAAACTCCGATCAGCATCCAACTGAAAATAAGTTTAAACTGAACAGTATGATCTTGTGTATATCTGTCTTATGTATGCTGCTATATTAACTTGTATTATACTTAGACATCTAGTATAAACAATTATAGATTAGATTTGAGTAAGTTTGAAAATGAATGATCAGGTCATTACACATCATCAGTCTATAATATCGTTGGTTTGTAGAAGCCGTAATTGCCCATGAGTTTAATAACTTCAATATTGTACATTCATATGTTGGCATGTATGTGCAACATGTGATTGGACAGAACAGGGATTTGAGCGGTTTGGTTAGTTTTCGACGGCTAGTTCATTCTAATCAGTTCCAAATACATCCCTATCTAAATTGTCGTTATTAACTTCTCATTATATGTATGATATGTTTATTGCATATGTATATGAAGTGAGAGGATATACGAGAATTTAAATGCTCTTTCTGTGGGTAGCGAACCGAAAACAGATTAATATCGTCACCTGAAGTTTCACTAAATCAGAACTGTGTTATAAATCGTATATTTGCTAGTTGTATTGATTAGATAATCATGATTTGAAGCTGAAAACACTAAGTGGTAATATGTTGTAGTCAAGACATCTCGATATTAACTTTTAGTTGATTAAATTCAACGCAGGTTGATGTTGACAGGGTTTCAGTGAAATCCAGAGAGCACTTGACAGTTGTTTCGTCCTAGTGTGGGACTCCTCAGCAGAGTGCACCCCAGAACCTGCTTAAAGGGCTCCAGATTGGCGAACGAATAACTGTCTCCACCACTGAACTGGCATCCAATTGCAGAATTCCTACTCCCGTCAATTCATGATATAGTGTGACAACCATTCATTGTCATTGGTGATAACCGTCTTACTCCTATACTAGTTACACATAGTTGCATAGTACCTTCTAGTTTTCAATGGTACCCTGCCAACATCAATCTGTGACGGGTTCTATCAATTAAAGCTTAATACCAATCGCCATACACCATCTCAATTCAGTTCTGGATATCTCAATTGAATAATAATCTGATATATAAAAACTCTGAAATCCTTTTTCGCATAAACTACACGCAAAATCCAACTGGTCAATTTATGATATTTGTTCCGTTCTTTGTTTAGATTTCAAAATTGGGAAGATTTTTGGCGACTAAGGAAGTTAATTTGTCATCGTTTAGTTACAATTTTGAAGTCAATAGGAATTTCATTCAAAGAGTTTCCATTTATTAATTGAAAAACAACAAAAACAAACATTTTAAAAACAGGGTTTTCTCCAACTACTGCCGACAACCTCTTGTAATATTTCAAAATCAAGTGGTTTGAACATACTTACACAAAGGTGTTTGACTAGAGATAGTTGATGAAATTTGACAATGGCATAATGCAAGTTATGAAAGTGAATGACTGATGAAAGTGAAAATATAACCCATTAGGAATGCAAGACAAATACACAAAATGAAGTTATACTACTTAGAAAACAGAACATATTCAACAATGAATGAATGTAGATATAAGTAGTATGTTACGTGTATGCGATGATTATTTAAATGTGTTTATTTGACAATAATCTGTTAATAAAAACACAAGCATTAAGATGGTATTATACTTTTAATGTCAATATGTTGTAGCCATCACTTTATTGTTGTAGGTTTGCAAAATGATATCTTACTTGAAAGTGTTAGAAAATTTTAAAGCAGTTAGTATTTAATGGGCTGCATAATATTCGAACGTCGGGCTCACCAATTTAGTGTTCATTTTTGGACGCCTCCACTGAGTGTGGCGGTGTAATAATTGAAGAAAACTTATTCTGATATCATCTACGTTAATGTGGGTTTTTGATTTCGCATCACGTCTGCTAAAATCATAAATTAACGCTAAATGAGACAAAAAAGTGATAACACTACGGTCGTCAGTGGTATTACCTGGGTTCTAATCGACTAGTCTGAATCTGCTAACGTGATTCGAACTAATAGTCAGTAATTTTACAAACTGATGCTTCATCTTAATTTGGTCAATCCTAACGTTCCTCTAACTTACACCTACTCTAACTAAAAGGTAACTAAACACAATGCAGGCCAAATATAATGTCAGTGATTCATGTCATTACCGGGATAATATGATGGATAAATGACTGGTAGGAAGATAAACGAGATAGAGATTGTAAAATAGAATTCCAACTAGAAACATAAATTTGCATAAACTGTTGAACAGGAAGAATATATTCAACAAGTAGGTTCTTGGAATACTATGAGAATCATTTTTACTGTGTGTATCATTATCCAGTATAATTAGATCATGTTTCCTTACATTTTATACCTTGAGTGGTAGTATATAGAAGCGTAAAACCCTCTCATTATGAAGGTTCCCTGTTAAACAACAAGGTTAGGCATAGGCTTTGTTATTAATTAACTAGCGTTGTCATTCAATTACTCACTTTCTGATGTAATGAATGGTAACTAACCTAATTTACGATATGGACGAAAAGGTAGTTTGTTGTTTCAGTTGGATTATGACTGCCTAGAAGAATCTAGGATGCGCATTTTGTCCTATTTGGAACTTATCGGTTGAATGTACCTACATCCAACATCAACAATGTACCAAGGTAATACCACTGACGACCGAAGTGTTATCACTCTTTCGTCTCATTTAGCGTTAATTTGTGATTGGAACAGATGTGATGGGAAACTAAAAATATACGAACGTACCTGACATTATCAAATAAGTTTTCTTCTATCAACACACCGCCACACTCAGTGGAAGCGTCGAAAAATAAACACCATATTGGTGGGACTGACGTTCGAACATTACGCATCCCATTAAATACAAAGTGTGCCTTTAAAGTTTCTAACACTTTCAAGTAAGATATCATTTTGCAAACTTACAAAAATAAATTTACAATTACAACAAATTCACATTAAAAATGTAATACTATCTTAATGCCAGTGTTTTTGTTAACTGATTATTGTCAAATAAACACATTTAAATAATCATCGCATACACGTAACATACTACTTATATCTACATTCATTCATTGTTGAATATGTTCTGTTTTCTAAGTAGTATAACTTCATTTTGTGTATTTGTCTTGCATTCCTAATGGGTTATATTTTCACTTTCACAAATCATTCTCTTTCATAACTTGCATTTACTATCATTCTCAATTCATATTAGACAGTAGTATCTTTCTAAACTTTTACTTCTCATTGTATTTTATCAGTTTTGTGATTTATTGACAATTTACATTCTCTAAATGACTTAGAAGTCACACAATCTACTTTTAATGTTCGCTTAGTTTTACACAGAGTAGGCGCTTTATTTGCTTATTTTTATGTTTTCGTCTGTTCCCTATAGTTGGTCATCTTCTATATTTTGAATGTATCAGTTGTATCATTTCGAATCTTTGATGTTTCGATGGTTTTCTCAAGTTAAAGTTCTATTGTTGAATGCCAACAATTTAGGTGGTATATTTTATTTCATTGTTTTTAAATATAAGTTGATAGTGTCGAGAAAATTACATAGCTCACTTATATCAGAGGTTCGAAGTGATGAAGTTGTCCAGAATGACAATGAAAGCTCTGCAATGAAATCATCCAGTTAAGAGAATACAATTAAACTAAAACTACATTTATAATATTCTAAAATGTATTGAAATGAATTCATGCTGAATTAAATATCAATATGATGTATCATCTACATTCTAGTTGACTTGAAAAATGTGGAACAACAAACATTTGAATAGAATAAGATGACAATGTTAGTTCATTTCGCCTGATTCGCTTCAACTGAGCTTAATCTTAGATTCTTCAAGTACATTATAAAAATGCTTTGGTTGAGTTGTCGAAAAACCTTGAACAGAAAAGTATTACAACATCGCTTAGAAATATGACAACAGGTTAACACTACGAAATACTTCAAAGTAAATAGAAAAAAGCCAAACTCCATCCTTCTAAAGTTTTTTCGAAGCTTTTGCTATCAAAACTCTGAAATCTGAATTGTAAATCGAAAAGGAACCCTTGTGGCATGATCTGGAATGCATACTGCTGAGAGGTTCCATACTAGGACGAAACAGCTGTCAAGTGCTCCATGGTTTTCAGTGAAACCCTGCAACACCGACCTGCGTTGAATTCAATCAACTAAAAGTTAATATCGAGATGTCTTGACTACATCATATTACCACTTAGTGTTTTCAGCTTTAGATTATGATTATCGAATCAAAATTCACCAGGAAACATACGATTTATAACACAGTTCTGTTTTAGTGAAACTTCAGGTGACGACATTAATCTGATTTCAGTTCGTTACCTAGAGAAAGACCATTTAAATTCTCGTATATCCTCCCACTTCATATACATATGCAATAAACATATCATACATATAATAGGAAGTTAATAACGACGATTTAGATAGGGATGTATTTGGAACTGATTAGAACGAACTAGCCGTCGAAAACTAACCAAATCGCTCAAATTCCTGTTTTGTCCAATCACATGTTGCACATACATGCCAACATATGAATGTACAATATTGAAGTTATTATACTCATGGGTAATTACGGCTTCTACGAACCAACATTGTTATAGACTGATGATGCATTATGACCTAATCATTCATTTTCCAACTTACTCAAATCTAATCTATGATTGTTTATACTAGATGTCTAAGTATAATACAAGTTAATACAACAGCATACATAAGACAGATATACACAAGATCATACTGTTCAGTTTAAACTTATTTTCAGTTGGATGCTGATCGGAGTTTACGATCTTAAGATTACAAATTGACATAGATTAGACAAACACTGAAATTCAGGAATCACTAAATAGCTATCTCGTCACAATGTGGAATTCCTCAGAAGTGTTCAATCACTTCCACTAGGCGATTGAAATCATGACTGCACCTTTAGTGATGAACGCGTATTTGACAATACATTACACACATCTGTACCATCGAAAGAGTTAGTATCTGTATATGTTGGATGGATTGAGGCAATCTATAAAAGTGTTCTACTAACTAATATTTCAAGTTAGTTAGTACTTACCAACAAAAGGTATTTACAATCCTGGAGGAAACGATACCACCATGATACATAATGATGGTAAATCAATTTTGTAAGACAGGGATACTTGCATATATTGATTCATAAGAACTTGATAGACCGGAGACTAGAAATATCATAGACGTCTAGAGGTTAAACATTATCTACTGGAGTGGTGTAAGCTTATTCAAACATCCCATTCTAGTTTCATTCTCTGGGTCAATGTGGATGAATGTATAAATGCCTATCATATGAGCACATTTTAATCTGATGTCGTCAATTCTATGTTTCGACCTATTTCATTCTTCTCACTTGCATAATTGTCATGTCAATCGTGAGAACTATAAACTGTCCATTAACACGGTGAAAGGCTCCAGCAACTAACGCGTAGAATCAATCCTGACGTTCGTGGAATAGGTGGTCGCCAGTCTACGTTCAGAAGTACAAAATATTATTTATTAAACTAATGTTTCAGACTTTTTGTATCTTATCAAATCTAAAGAACTTGTATTGTTGTTATAAACGCTGTATTATCAAACTAATCAAGTGTTATTACTGTTGATTTGGCTTCAGGGAATAAAAATAGCTAATAAACTGAAGGCTCATAATAGTGACCACTCAGGCCTATCTGAATAGCTTATTCGACACTCGCAGTAGTTTAACTCAACAAACTTTCCATAATGGATTTACAACTCAATGGATTTCACTCTATGTAATGAAACGTCCACTCTACACAGTTCTCTCAAAAACACCCTCCGTCTCTAACATCAGCCATTCATGGACTTGTGAAGCGGTGACGGACCCTCCATGATGCTGTAGACGACAACAATGTATGCGCATTTTATTGTCTTTTATAAAACATATAAGCTACAAGGTCCGAAAAGTTCAACATGGGAACCATGTTATTATCTAGAAACTCCAAATCAGAAGCAGTATCCATTCTAGCTACCCAGTTGACTCTTCGAACTGCTGAAACTCGACATTGCTTCCTAAAATGGGGGGAAAAATCACTTCAATTAACGAGGAAATGTTCAGTTTTTAGATCAAGAGACTATGAAGTGCATTTTACTCAGTGACAGAAAATGTCATTGCATGTAAGATATTAGATACATAACGAAATTTTCGCACGTCGAAACATCAAACACTGCAGTAACATTGGAAAGTAAACAAATATATGCACTGAACGATAAACAACTGCAGTTCAGTATACCTAGTAGAGCCTGCTATTAACGTTTGCTTTTCATTGGATACCACGGTGATTAGGCGGTACTCTAATAGTAGTTAGATATATAACTAAGCTTTACATTGGATTATACTGTTCGCGTTAATAAGAACTGACGAGCAAACGTTAAGTGTTAGATCATTAATAAAAAGTAAGAACATAAGCAGTCCCAGTAAAGAGTCTCTTGATGCTATAAACGTAGGCCTACATCCGACTTAAATGCACTTTACCCACCTTCGCACAGAACTTACTTCCCCTCAAAAGGTTGTCCAGTAGCCAGGATAGTAGTGGTCGTTTGGAGTCCACAGTGGCGAAATTGCGAAACAGGAGATTGTGAGGCACTGTTTCAGACGCTTTGTAGAAGTCTAAAAATACCGAGTGGTTGCCGGTAGTACTTCGTTCTGCATGGATGCTGAATCCCCCTGCCAGATCTAATCCCAAACATAGCAAATACCATCTGTTTGAAATTAAGTAACATAGCGTGCCACATGCATACTATCTGGAGCGTCACGTGGAATTCAGAAAACTCGAATAATCTTTTATTTTCAACTAATTTTTGCCTTTCAGGTGTCACAGTTAACTTCACCATTATAGGTTATAATGCCTTACATTGTAACAACATACCTAAGACATCCTACCTACTATAATTATGTATAACCTCGACGATTAAATCGCGTTGACTCCTTCTGCCTTAGTACCTTTGGCTTGTTTTGAGCATTAAAGGATCTCGAATACAAACATAAAGAAATCTATGATGAAAGTACAGCAATAATAATGATTGTTATGATTCTTATGCACACTTGTGCAAAAGACACCGAACGGAAAAATTAACTGTAAGCAGCCGAACATTTGAGGCACAGTTCCACCTCACAACATATGATAAAAAGGCTTAAAGCTACTGTTTGTGCATCCAACTTGTCACAGTAATGACCTAAACGAAATAATATAGTTTGCTATGCTGTGACGAAAAAAAATACACAAACTTGCATTGTTGAAAATTTGGGTGAAATATCATACCTTCTAAACTAAGCTGCCTGCTTATCGTATCTACTTAAAAAACACTGAAAGGTGAGGCGATGATATATTGCGAAAAGTATACTCGAGAAAGTGAAATCCTCTAATAATACCTGTTGTTAATGCTGGTTTGCTTAGCTTCATCATTTACTATTTGAAAATATGGTCAATATTTTGGGCATCAGCCTGAAGATCACCATCACATTAGTATACAGATTGCCTACTAAAACATGTCGGCAATATATGATTTAGTTCTGGTGGAATGTCCGAACTATATTTCCCCCTACCTTTGCGTTCTGCATAACGATTCCGTGTCACTTCAAATATACAGGCTTGTATCTAGATAATGTGTAGCACATCTGTCAACCCCATTATGTATATTCCTAGACACTGTGTTAACCAATGATAAGCAGTAAGTTATATGAACTATGTTGGCTTTGTGAATTGCAAGTAATAACTCTCTATGTATTTAAAGTCCGATTATATGCTTCGACAATCATATTTACTGACAATGGATAAACTCTTTGATTGAAATAAATGGTATAACGTACAAATGTGAATAAATAATAAATGGATGTTGATTACTCATATTATGCTTATCTCATTCACGTCATAATTGTGCATTAAAAATGAATGAATTGACTGATAACTCATCAAGGATAACTAAAAATTTCGCAGTCTGTATTTGAACTATTTCATCTGACAAGTTAACGTAGCTAATTTGTTGCGACTGACGAGCTACTAGAGTTTCGGAGTACTACTGCGATTTTGAAATCGACTGAATTATTTCTTCCCCATCGAGTATTTGCTGCGATTTTCCTATGAGTAGTTTAAGGCGGACCTAGATAACAAAATGACCTATGTGTGATTATATTCTTGGTGCTTCTATAAACATGTTATTATGTGGTATAGTTCATGTATACCTCTCTGTGTGTGTCAGTGCCTGCGCGTCGACCTACTCCTCATCTTTTGTTACCTTGTCTTGGTGTAGTACGTTAAACTGACCTTCACATTTCTCCCCTGCCATTGGTTGTCCTATTCCTGCTCCTTCGTGTTTATCAATATTAGGACGGTGATTTTCTTATTTACATACATATATCCTCAGTCAGAATTTTATTTCCTTGACCACTTGATTGCTGAGCTGTTTACTTCTTAGTGCTGATTATCTATTATTTGTGATTTTTTTCTCGATTGCACAACACACTGCTACAATATCCCTCATTTAGTCAAAAGCTTCTTCCGCGCGTCAAAGTAAAATATAAATACTTCTTGTTTCGAAACCCATTCTAGGCCTAGAGATCGATGAGTGGCTTTATAGCACACTGGTACATCGATTGTTATTTAAATGAAAACCCTTATTTATTGAGATTGGAGAAATAGCCTTCACTGTCTCAATATCAGTTGTCCGTCACTTTGTTAAAAAACCTCCCTTAAATGACGGCTTATTCGTTTAAAAATATTTTTTTCTAGTTCACAGGGAGAAAAAGATATCAAACACTCATCTACATTGAAATCATTCTTGATAGTGTCCACGTCAACATAGTCATAACCATCTGCGAATCTCTGTGCTGTCTTATTCATATCAGGTTTTACATAGAACGGTGTGATTTTGAAGGAACATGAAGTCATTGGAAATTTGACAAGCTCTCTTGCTTTGTCATCACTCGGCTATCATAGGTATTTTAAAGTTCCACAGTCAGAGTTAAGCGCCTGTAATTAGATAAGTGTTCCCTCTATAAACACAGAGTCGGCCACGGTTTCTTATAAAAACCGTAGTAATATACATACTAGCTCAACAGTGTGGTCTGCCTCTTAGTGAATAAGTACGATGAGAAACCATTCCTAATTTTTAAGGTTTAATCACTGTATATGTCATCACTATCAAGAATGATAGTATACATGACAATGTAATTCTAAGACATCAAAATAGCTCTTAATAAAATTATTTCGAACACTATTACTGTACCTGTCATACAAACAGTCATCCTTAGGCAACCTATACCATAAACTGTGTAATTTACGTGTTGTTATTCCATAATTTCAAACACTTCGAACACCGTAACATTTTTCACGTGGTTCGCATATTTTGTTTATTGCAAGATATCTTGTAGTACTCCAACGGTATTACCTACTTCACTCACACTCTTATAGTCACTCAGGAATAACAAAATGACATGCATGAAGACCGAACGCTTAAAGCTTAATATAAGTTCTCATAAACCGAGCGATATATCCCTCTACTAGTTTTTCTCCTCTTTATCCGTCAGACGCATAAACAAGTTGGAGCGATTTTAAGCAACAATTATTTGATAGTTCTTCCCTTTCATTCTCTAAAACATCCGTCAACGATGCGTTTATCACCAATCAGCAACCAGCTGACAGACGCACACCACTTGTTGAAGTCGTCAACACTGCCGATTCAGAATATTGATATTGGCACTTGCGAAATTGGAACTGACGACATCAAGTCAACGCATACCATGATGCAATACGTCCAACAAGATCTGGCATCAATATCATACCTATTAAATGACCATAATTGACATAAAAGAAAAGAAGCAAGCCGATCATACATCATTCATAAATGACTCTTTTGTGTATGTCAGTGCAACATAGTCCAACTTATTGAATGAAAAACATAGATATACTGAGTTAAAACTTCAATTGAAATTACTCTTCTATATACTAACACTCAAGGTATAAAATGTAAGGAAACATGATCTAATTATACTGGATAATGATACACACAGTAAAAATGATTCTCATAGGATTCCAAGAACCTACTGGCTGAATATATTCTCCTTGTTCAACAGTTTATGCAAATTTATGTTTCTAGTTGGAATTCTATTTTACAATCTCTATCTCAGTTTGTCTTCCTACCAGTCATTTATCCATCATATTATCCCGGTAATGACATGAATCACTGACATTAGATTTGGCCTGCATTGTGTTTAGTTACCTTTCAGTTAGAGTAGGTGTGAGTTAGAGGAACGTTAGGATTGACCAAACTAAGATGTAGCATCAGTTTGTAAAATTACTGACTATTAGTTGGAATCATGTTAGCAGATTAAGACTAGTCGATTAGAACCCAGGTAATACCACTGACGACCGTAGTGTTATCACTCTTTCGTCTCGTTTACTGTTAATTGGTGATTGGAAGAGATGTGATACGAAACCAAAAACATACGAACGTAGATGATATCATTAAATAAGTTCTTCTCTATTAATACACCGCCACATTCGGTGGAGGCGTCCAAAAAATATTATTCAATAACCGGCAAGCCCTATGTTTGAACAACGTGATAGCCAATTGTATTATAAGCGCTTAGAAGTTTCTAACACTTTCAAGTAAGATATCATTTTGCAAACCTACAACAACAAAGTTATGGCTACAACATATTGACATTAAAAATATAATACAATTGTTATGCTATTACTTTTATTAACAGATTATTGTCAAATAAACACATTTAAATTATCATCGCATACACGTAACATACTACTTATATCTACATTCATTCATTGTTGAATATGCTCTGTTTTCTATGTAGTATAACTTCGTTTTGTGTATTTGTCTTGCATTTCTAATCGGTTATATTTTCTCTTACATCAGTCATTCTCTATCATAACTTGCATTTACTATCATTTTCAATTCATATTAGATATTAGTATCTTTCTAAACTTTCACTTTGTTGATTGTATTTCATCAGTTTTGGGATTTATTGACAATTTACATTCTCTAAATGACTTAGAAGTCACACAATCTACTTTTAATGTTCGCTTAGTTTTACACAGAGTAGGCGCTTGATTTGCTTATCTTTATGTTTTCGTCTGTTCCCTATAGTTGGTCATCTTCTATATTTTGATTGTATCAGTTGTATCATTTCGAATCTTTGATGTTTTGATGGTTTTCTAAAGTTAAAGTTCTATAGTTGAATGCCAACAATTCAGTGGTATAATTTTATTCATTGTTTATAAATATAAGTTGATAGTGTCGAGAAAATTACATAGCTCACTTATATCAGAGGTTCGAAGTGATGAAGTTGTCCAGAATGACAATGAAAGCTCTGCAATGAAATCATCCAGTTAAGAGAATACAATTAAACTAAAACTACATTTATAATATTCTAAAATGTATTGAAATGAATTCATGCTGAATTAAATATCAATATGATGTATCATCTACATTCTAGTTGACTTGAAAAATGTGGAACAACAAACATTTGAATAGAATAAGATGACAATGTTAGTTCATTTCGCCTGATTCTCTTCAACTGATGCATCGAATCCACTGTAATATTTCAAAATCAAAATTAGAAAGTGGTCTGAACATAACCAAGTTAAGGTGATTGATTGAAGATTGTTGATGAAATTCTACAGTGACATGATGTAACATTGGTAAAGTTATGGTTGTGTGGTGGGTACATACTACTAAACAGACGCATGTAAGGACGAAACAGTTTACCAGGGCTTCCTAGTTGTCAGTGGTTGTTTACGTCAAATCAGTCCCTGATATCATCAACTACTGATTGTAGTTACTATGTGGACTTCAACCAAGCTGTCTAAATCCACTAACTTGGTTCAGACTTATAGACAATGACGTAATGGACTGACGCTAAGTTAAGATTTGACTCTCTCGAGTGTTATTCTAGCCTATGCCTGTGTCATTTAAAGTCACTCGTCGTGATAGGCTTAAGTTCTGCATATGTGACATGTCTCAACCACATCATCCATTAAAATACCTTTATCAACACTTTAATATTATAAAACTACTGCATGCCAACAGTTTAGCTCGAGATACTTAAGTGATATAATTGATTAACTGATATAAGAGTAATAATGTGGATGTCTATGTTATGCCGGACCATAAAGAAGTGTAACAAACATCCAAAACTGTGTTTTAAAAACACGATTTCATTTACTCTAACTGTGTGTAATGTAAACATTCTGTTTCTATTATTGTTAGGTTTCTCCTACCGTATTCTCCCGTTTAGCATAATTACTGTCATTATATTGTCTCTTATTATGGACTACAGTCAATTAGCTGCGTACAAGTTGTTCCTATTCACTACCACTATTTCCTTTGTTCTGCATTCATGTTAATTTCGTAATTGGGTTGCTGTGCAGTCTGATTTCATGTATATAAAAAAGGGTGCTTGAAATATAATAGGATTCTGTCTGGTTGATCTATTGGCTCGTGTTCTTCTTATTTCGGCATAGGACCAAGTGGGCACACGACATACAAGTTTAGTTTCAAGAGTTTCATAGCATTAGCTTCAGGATAGTTGAGAAGATTTGAAGCTTTTTGTCTATTCAATACTTTACAGAATCCGAAGATATCAATTTGATGTCTTATACCGTCAAATATTTGGCAATCGCACTATTAGATGTCTCTAATCCATTGAATCTTAGATTTTTCTTGGAACATCTTCACTGAAAGGTAGGTTCTGCCAGTGCAACTACTTTTGTAGGTACACATAAATTTATACAAACTATTAGCGGTAACATAAGACAGATACCTGTCAGTTTTTGATTGTTTCAGCAAACATGATGTTCTGTGCGATATAATAAGTTTCAGTTAATGCTGAGTAAAGTCTTATTCTGATTGTGTGTTATTCAAAACAGAATGGATACTTTCAATAATCTAATACATATTACAAGAAATCTCATTGTTATGACGTCAGGGAAGCTGTTCTGATAGAGAAGTACAACCAATCAATATATGACTGCACACTTGCCCTGTGATTGCTAGTTACCTCTCACCAAGCTGAGACGAAGATGAAAAAACAACTAAGCTGACGACTATCAAACATAATTCAATTATATTTCAAATAATCCTTAATGTATGTACATGAAAACCTAACCACTCAGTCAACCAACTACAAAATTAACATTAACATCAATACAAAATAAGAGTAACAATCACTGTGAACTAGAATAACGTATACACAACTAAGTGTAGTTCATAAGTGAAAAGTGATATACTAACAGTTAGTGTGATAAACAAGAGGGAGGATAGAGCGTGGAGAACTTAATCGGAATAACATATTCACTTTGCATACAATTCACATCAATGAAATAGTCTACCGAAATCAATCCCGGATGATAATCAATCTACTTTAGATGCCCAGTATATCACCAATAGTGTAAATCTGTTAAAAGCTCACCTAACTATTCAATTGTACAAGAAATAAGTCTAATAAGATGGTATACAGTCGAACATCCACATTATTATCACTGCAAAAACATCAGCTTCCATTCTCATATTGTTTCACAAGTCAATCCAATTAGATTGATTTTACCTAACTCAATACGCACATGAGCCAATGCATTGAATATGTTGGGTTCTTAAATAGGATGATTCATCTCTAAGATCTATTTTTTGGTAGACTATTTCAAATATTTTTCGCGTTATGTGAAGTAAACATTTGATTTCTTTCAGTATTATGTCTCTCTTACTTTATCCTCTTGTCTGACTCATCGACTGTTAGTATGTAATTTCCCGTTAGTGAACTACAGTTAATTACCCGTGTATACTTACCCTCATCCCCCTACAATTCACTATGATTGTCACCTCTGTTTTGCATTTAAGTTGAGTCCCTAGTCAATGGACTGTATAACCAGGGTTTATGTATACTTAAAAGACTTTTTGAAATATAATTTGATTTGTCTGGTTGATTCATTGGACTTGTATTCTTCCTGTGTCGATTTGAGACTGATTAAGCATCTATACAGGTGTAAGGGTATCTATTAGATTGTTGTGTTTATCGTTGATCGCTGTGATGTGGTGCCTACAACGTCAATTCAAGCAACTGGCAGGACCAACCATATTATATCACGAATTGATCTGAATCAAACAAACAACTGATCACCTGGGAACACTGGACAGCTGTTTCGGTCTAGTATGGGACTCCTCAACAGTGTGCATACACGACCTCATCAGGAGTCGAACCCGGGACCTCTAGATCCGCAATGAATGTTCTATCGTTGGACCACTGGGTCGGCTCCTAACGGTGAATATTTTAAAATGGGTCAATTCATGATGCGATGGTGTGGCCTCAGTGGTCCAATGGTAAGGCGTTCTCCGCGGAGTTAGAGGGTTCTGGGTTCGACCCCCAATGGGGTCGTGTATGCGCACTGTTAAAGAGTTCCATACTAAAACGAAACAGCTATCCAGTGCTGTCCAAATCTCAATATCATTGATTACATAACATTATCAGTTTATTATGCTCATCATTACAACAAAGCCAACAAATCATTTCCTTTATTACATCATAGTATTAACATACAATCTGATTGGATTTATACTTCATCGCATAAAATGTAACTCAACACCTTATGGTAATTATGATTGTTTTGTGATTCTATTTTCAAATGACCTGTCAAATGTACAACTGACAAGTTTTGGGCACATTTCAGCAGACAGTAATCAATGAAATGATTCACCATTCTAAGCATGGATCATTATCTAATTATGCACTTTATTTAATATATTTACACATTATTGCATTATTTTGATTAATGAGATTCTCATGGATTTCGAACTGTAAGAGTAAGGATAATGAAGTTATTGAAGGCAAATTGTTCACTTTAATTATTTCATGGGATTTGACAATCTTTAAACGACTGAAAAAGGTATTGTACTCAATAAGTAAGCTAAATTTTCTAATTTTACATTCTATATGTCTATTCTTAAGTGGATACACCAGTGAATTGTCTCCAATTGTCCGATGATCATCACTGAACTGTTTAGTCATTTATGATTGTAACATGAAGTAACATGGAATCATAACTAACGCTGAGCTTAGTTGAAATCTACTTTAGCCAAATTAGTAAATGTCATAACCAAGAAAAGAAAGTAAAATATACATGATGATTTCAGTTGAATTTTGACTGACAAGTGGAATCCAGAATGCTCATTTTGTCCTACTTAGAACTTATCGGTTGGATGTACCTACATCCCAATGTTGATGTTCATACTGAGATTCGAACTCAGTCCGTTTCGTGTCAAACGCCACCGCATTCATCACTAGATTATTGAGTTCAGACAGCCACACTTGCCAGTCACAATCCAACTTAACTGTTACTTGTGAATAATCATTTTATTGCGGCGATCCACTCAGGAAGCACATATAGCAAGAAAGACTGACCAGCTTCAATCTATAATAAATCTATGGGAATATACAAATTCATCCTAAGTAACATGATGATAAACAACTAACGTAAAAAATAATAATCGAACATTGAAGTTATGATTCTATAAGATGAAAACAACATTGAAACTTTCATGAACTAATTGAAGATTAACAGTGATTGCATATTTTCTACTGTTATATATTTATACGTAGATCAAGCAACCTCTTTAACCATTAATCCCGATTATATCGAACAAATCAACAGTCAACAATTTCATAAATTAGTGATTATATTTTAGTTTATCTGATTCTAACCATCTTCTAACTTACTTTTACTTCAGTCAGTATTAGATAGCGATGTATAAGGTGATAGGGTGAATGAAACACATGTCCTGGACTCCACATTCAATGTGGATTTAGATCTTCACCAATTAATGTACCTGATATGCTGGCAACTAAAGAAGATTGATTATCATCTAGGACTGCTTTATAGTAGACTATTTCAATTATCTTAATTGTATGCAAAGTGAACATTTTGTTCCTATCATTATAAAGTTCCCCATGAATTATTCTCCCTTCCGGTAATCGCATTAACTGTTAGTATATGAGATTTCATTTATGAATTATGGTTATTGAAAGGTGCATATGTTGCTCAAGTTCACAGTTATTGTAACTCTTACTTTGCATTGATGTTCATTTTTTAATTAGTTGACCACTTGATCAGGTTTCATGTATATATAATGCATTGTTTGAAATATAGTTAAGTTCTGTCTGCTGGTCAGTGTAGTTGTCTTGTCTACTTCATCGTGGCTTTGAAAACTATTAGTTACAGGGCAGATAAACGATGAGCAGCTAAGCACTCATTCACTTGTTACTGTAAACTGATGGACACAAGGTTTTGGGGATTCGAAATCCCCAAAAATACAGTCGTTCAGTAAATCAAGCCAAAGATGCTGTATTGATTTTTCTGTAAGATTGATTTGTAAACTTTCATCAATTAATTCAATTTTAAATGAGACACATAAACATTGTTTCCTAGTCTCGTCTAATGTACTTTTGCTCTACAATATAATCTACCTACAAGTCTAGTCTTTTGGAGTAGCTGTTGGACTGGGAAGGAACAAACCGTAGTACCTCATTGAAGTACAAGTATCAGAGATAACGAGTCGCACTAACCATACCGACTATCGAGGGAATCAGATATATAATCCGGCTACCCAAGATAATTCAACTGTATTGTATCACGGATCGTACTAAGCCAACAAGAATCCATGCATTCGTCTCACTGGAGGGAAGACATAACACAAAATCACACCAACTAACTAGTCATAGGCAACACCATCACAATACCATCTGTACAATACTTTATATATACAGACAGCTAAATGAACAGATATACAAGAGGCTTACCTGCTTTGTTTATATGCATTCATAAATGCTTCATAGGCTTTAGAATATTCATTCAATTTGATGTGACAATAACCAAGAAGACAATATAACATACCAATATCATGAATAGTTTTCTGATTATTATAATCATTCATTGAATAATGAAATGATTTTTGTTTAATCAAATTAATTGATGTAGTCAAATATTGTACTGCACTTAACCATTGTGATGTTTGCATATGAACAATTCCTAGATTACTTGCAATTCTCCAATTGAATGGTGTTAAATAGATGGCACGTTTAAAACAAGTTATTGACTGGTGAAAGAAAACAATCATTTCTATTGATTAATATAGAGAATCCAAAAGATATGTATCATATCGGACGAAAGCGCGTCCTAGATTCTACTTGCCAGTCATAATCCAACTCAAACAACAAACTACCTTAACGTCCATATCGTAACTTAGGTTAGTTACTATTCATTACATCAAAAAGTGAGTACATTGAATGACAAGGCTAGTTAATTAATAACAAAGGCTATGCCTAACCTTCTTGTTTAACAGGGAACCTTCATAATGAGAGGGATTTTTTCAAAGACAAATACACGAAAACTTGTAATATCATAGTGATAAATGGACAGCTGTCACCACCATACGTATATTTATAGTTTTTATATATAGATAGAGAGTGCATGTGAAGCCGTATTACATTTGGCATTGATGAAAGCTTGAAATTATAGAAAGAGCAATTAATAATTTCATGTATGTTGTATTAGGAACATTTGAAACTTCTGTAAGATATGCAAATAGCAGCAGCAAATGTTACAGAATACTGAATTCAGGAGGCTTATCTGTCAAACTATCACTACATATTTTCATGGATTTTATTCAACTGATACTGACCGAAGATGGGCATCGAAGAAATGTATTATGGAATAAATGAAGAAAATTATATACTAACTGTCCCAAAAGATAGAGAGCTATAGTAAACTCTTTCTGAAACTGCAGCTGAAATGTATGAAAATGTCGAATTCCTGAGATACTTCATAATAGGATAATTTTTAGGAGTCTTTGAAAATTTCCAGAACTAAAAATGATAAAATTGTAACAAACTATTCGCAAGTAACATTTTATTTGGATTGTGACTGGGAAGTGGAAACCAGGATGCACGTTTCGTCCTATTTAGGACTTGTCGGCTGGATGTACCTGCATTCCGATTTCGATGTTTACTGTGGGAATATACAAATTCAACCTAATACCGTTGCGCTTATTGCACGAGTGTGATTGTGTGGAGTCAGTAGTCTGGTAGTGAACACGGTGGCGGTTGAGACGAAACGGACTGAGTTCGAACCCCAATATAAACATCAATATTGGGATGTAGGTAAATCCAGCCGATAAGTAAAAAAGCGGACGAAACTCGCGTCCTAGATTCTACTTGCCAGTCATAATCCAACTTAAACAACATACAACCATTTTGTCCATATCGTAACTTAGGTTAGTTACTATTCATTACATCAAAAAGTGATTACATTGAACGCCAATGAGCTATAGTAAACTTTTTCTAAATCTGCAGCTGAAATGTATGTAACAGCCGAATACCTAAGATACTTCTATCTCGTTTGTCTTCCTACCAGTCATTTTTCCATCATATTATCCCGGTAATGACATGAATCACTAACATTATATTTGGCCTACATTGTGTTTAGTTACCTTTTAGTTAGAGTAGGTGTAAGTTAGAGGAACGTTATGATCGACCAAACTAAGATGTAGCATCAGTATGTAAAATTACTGACTATTAGTTCGAATCATGTTAGCAGATAAGGACTATTGGATTCGAACCAAGGTAATACCACTGACAACCTTAGTGTTATCACTCTTTCGACTCATTTAGCGTTAATTGGTGATTGGAACAGATGTGATTCGAACTTTAAAACACATATACGTAGATCTTCCTACTAACTTAGCTTTATTTCACCACCTCCACACTCAGTGAAGGAGTCCAAAAATATCCACATCAATAAAAGTGCATGATGTTAAATTAAATCGTAAGTACCTCAAAAGTTTCTAACACTTTCAAGTAAGATATCATTTTGCAAACTTACAACAATAAAGTTATGGCTACAACACATTGACATTAAAAATGTAGTACTATCTTAATGCGAGTACTTTTAGTAACAGATTATTGTCAAATAAACACATTCAAATAATCATCGCATACACGTAACATACTACTTATATCTACATTCATTCATTGTTGAATATGCTCTGTTTTCTAAGTAGTATAACTGTATTTTGTGTATTTGTCTTGCATTCCTAATGGGTTAATTTTTCACTTTCATCAGTCATTCTCTTTCATAACTTGCATTTACTATCATTTTCAATTCATATGAGACAGTAGTATCTTTCTAAACTTTTACTTCTCATAGTATTTCATCAGTTTTGTGATTTATTGACAATTTACATTCTTTAAATGACTTAGAAGTTGCACAATCTACTTTTAATGTTTATTTAGTTTTACACATAGAAGGCTCTTTATTTGCTCAAATTACTCTTTTGTTCAATCACATGTTGCACTTACATGCCAACATATGAATGTACAATATTGAAGTTATTTTACTCATGGGCAATTACGGCTTCTACAAACCAACATTGTTATAGACTGATGATGTGTAATGACCTGATGATTTGATTTCTAACATACTCAAATCAAATCCATAATTGTTTATGCTAGTTGTCTAAGTATAATACAAGTTAATATAACAGCATACATAAGACAGATATACACAAGATCATACTGTTCAGTTTAAACTTATTTTCAGTTGGATGCAGATCGGAGCTGACGAACTTAAGATTACAAATTGACATAGATTAGACAAACACTGAAATCCTCAAATCACTAAATAGCTGTCTCGTCACAATGTGGAATTCCTCAGAAGTGTTCAACCACTCCCTATAGGCGATTGAATTCATGACTGCACCTGTAGTGATGAACGCGTATTTGACAATACATTACACACATCTGTACCATTGAAAGAGTTTGTATCTGTATATGTTGGATGGAATGAGGCAATCTATAAAAGTGTTCTACTAACTAATATTTCAAGTTAGTTATTACTTACCAACAAAAGGTAATTACAATCCTCGAGGAAACGATACCACCATGATACATATTGATGGTGAATCATTTTCTGTATGACTGGGATACTTGCATATATTGATTCAAATAACCTGATGGACCGGAGAGTAGAAATATCATAGACGTCTAGAGGTTAAACACCATCTACTGGAGGATTGTAAGCGTTTTCAAACATCCTATTCTAGTTTCATTTTCTGGGTCACATCATATAGATCGTATTGTAAACCTGAAATTAAAACATTGCTTGTGATGTCTAGAAGATCATATTGCAACCTGATCGACACTCTAGAATCAGTGCTTACAACTATGTGCTTAAATGCTATTGAAAGAAAAGCTCTTTACTTTATGCATTCATAACTTATTTTGATTTCGATTTCTTCCTTCATGAACCCGAAACGAAACTACTTACAGGATTGTCGAAAATCATGAATGTTTGTTGATCAAAACGTTACACGAATAAAATTGATTAAAAATATATTTGTGATCAATTTGTGCTAATATCACAGCTGCACGACGAGTCGCGATCGGTGAAATCGATTACAAATGAGTTACAGTAATCAAAACAGAATTGATGATGAAAACAATTAAACATCAGATTATTACTTCAAAGTGTAACAAACTTTCAGAACTGTGTTTTAAGAACACTATTCCATTTAATCTAACTATGTGTAATGTAAACATTCTGTTTCTACTTTGTTAGGTTCCTCTTACACTATCCCCCCGTTTAGCATAATTACTGTTATTACATTGTCTCCTATTATGGACTACAGTTGATTAGTTGTGTACAAGTTGTTCCTATTCACTACCACTATTTCCTTTGTTCTGCATTCATGTTAATATCCTAATTGGGTTGCTGTGCAGTCTGATTTCATGTATATATAAAGGAATGCTTGAAATATAATAGGATTCTGTCTGGTTGATCTATTGGCGCGTGTTCTTCTTATTTCGGCTTGGGACCAAGTGGGCACAGGACATACAAGTTTAGTTTCAGGAGTTTCGTGGCATTTGCTTCAGGATAGTTAAGAAGATTTGAAGCTTTTTGTCTATTCAATACTTTAGAGAATCCAAAGATATCAATTTGATGTCTTATGCCGTCAAATATTTGGCAACCACATTATTAGATGTTTTTAATCCATTAAATCTTAGATTCTTCATGGAAAATCTTCACTGAAAGGTAGGTTCTGCCAGTGTAACTACTTTTGTAGGTACACATAAATTTATACAAACTATTAGCGGTAACATAAGACAGATACCTGTCAGTTTTTCATTGTTTCAGCAAACATGATGTTCTGTGCGATATAATAAGTTTCAGTTAATGCTGAGTAAAGTCTTATTGTAATTGTGTGTTATTCAAAACAGAATGGATACTTTCAATAATCTAATACATATTACAAGAAATCTCATTGTTATGACGTCAGGGAAGCTGTTCTGATAGGGAAATACGACCAATCAATATATGACTGCACACTTGCCCTGTGATTGCTAGTTACCTCTCACCAAGCTGAGACGAAGATGAAAAAACAACTAAGCTGACGACTATCAAACATAATTCAATTATATTTCAAATAATCCTTAATGTATGTACATGAAAACCTAACCACTCAGTCAACCAACTAGAAGATTAACATTAACATCAATACAAAATAAGAGTAACAATCACTGTGAACTAGAATAACGTATACACAACTAAGTGTAGTTCATAAGTGAAAAGTGATATACTAACAGTTAGTGTGATAAACAAGAGGGAGGATAGAGCATGGAGAACTTAATCGGAATAACATATTCACTTTGCATACAATTCACATCAATGAAATAGTCTACCGAAATCAATCCCGGATGATAATCAATCTTCTTTAGGTGCCCAGTATATCACCAATAGTGTAAATTTGTTAAAATCTCACCTAACTATTCAATTGTACAAGAAATAAGTCTAATAAGATGGTATGCAGTCGAACATCCACATTATTATCACTGCACAAACATCAGCTTCCATTCTCATATTGTTTCACTAGTCAATCCAAATAGATTGATCTTACCTAACTCAATACGCACATGAGCCAATGCATTGAATATGTTGGGTTCTTAAATAGGATGATTCATCTCTAAGATCTATTTTTTGGTAGACTATTTCAAATATTTTTCGCGTTATGTGAAGTAAACATTTGATTTCTTTCAGTATTATGTCTCTCTTACTTTATCCTCTTGTCTGACTCATCGACTGTTAGTATGTAATTTCCCGTTAGTGAACTACAGTTAATTACCCGTGTATACTTACCCTCATCTCCCTACAATTCACTATGATTGTCACCTCTGTTTTGCATTTAAGTTGAGTCCCTAGTCGATGGACTGTTTGATCAGGTTTTATGTACACTTAAAAGACTGTTTGAAATATAATTTGATTTGTCTGGTTGATTCATTGGACTTGTATTCTTCCTGTGTCGGTTTGAGACTGATTAAGCATCTATACAGGTGTAAGGGTATCTATTAGATTGTTGTGTTTATCGTTGATCGCTGTGATGTGGTGCCTACAACGTCAATTCAAGCAATTGGCAGGACTAACCATATTATAACATTATTCTGTCTCGGCTAATAATCTCTCTTTATTACTTAATTAATTTCATGTAAGTAGATTGAAGTCAGTTGGTAAGAAATTTAAATTTCACCAATTTGCACGTCCAACTGTCATATATCAGCAAACTGTTTGCCTAATTCGGTGTGTATGTGTGTGAGGGGAGTAACTAATTCACCATGGAGGCTTTTAGACTACATTGTTCCTCATCGAGGTTTATAACTACACTACTAAGCAATTCAAGGTACAACTGACTTTTCAAAAATACTGGAAATACTAACAATGAAATCCAACATCCACTCTATACATTCATTCATGAAGAATACTGAGGAATACAACTTACAAGAAAGCAACCAATTGTACTAACATCAAATATAAGTTTACATTACTTCATTAACAGTTCAACGAAATAACATTCAGTTTAGAAAAATCCCACATTTAACAATTGACATGATCATGATTAACATCGACAGAACTGCATATTCACATAAATATTAATCTGTACATAGAACTTGTGATGGACTATGCAAAGTACCAAGTAATTCTGATGTTTGATGCAATTCAATTGTTCCAAGTCGCATTGTCAATTGAGTGACTGTTTTGTCAATCTGAAACAAATTCGAAAAGATAGAACATTACGACGACGACGACAACAACAACAACTACTACTACTACGACTATAAAAATGACTACAACTGCTGCGAGTATTGCTACTTTTATTGCTTTGGAAGACAATCAGATAAATTCAGCATTGAAAAATAAATAAATGAAATTTTTGTGAGAATTCAATAACAGTGAGGAACAACATTTTGTTGATATCCTTGAATAACCTTAGAATTGCCTAGCAACAAATCACTCAACAGCTAATCAGAATTAATAAAGTGACGTCAGCGGTGAACCTGTTACAGGCAGTCAAATTAACATGATAGAGTTGTGTAACAATTTTCGAAGTAGAAGTAGAAGTCATGTGGATGGATATATATGTAGTAACCTCTTTACTTTCTTATCTCAAGAAGCTTAAAATAATCTTGATAATATCATAAACTGTATTTATGTTATCATGACAAACCAAGAGGTTTCTCTATGCCATTGTCAAAATCGCTGAAGTTCGTCCTCTATTATTTATTCCTGCCTTGGTTATTCAAAATCTTGATGTTGAGTGAATTACGTCAACTCATTATGGTCAACAATCGTTCACGCGTACAACTGATATAGGAACGGGAGTCGTAGTGTATTGACAGCCTGAATCACAAGCTCTCTTCGCAAATTCCCTACGTAAATATAATCTCGCTCACTAAAACTGTCAATCATATGGAATGTATAGAAGTGTTAGGAAAGCCTGGTCACAGCAGTTAGAGTAAGCTAAGTCATGGGGCCTATTGAAGTAAGTTCACGTAAGTCAGCCAGTTACACTATCCTAATCAAATCAAATAGAGTTACATTACTAGTCGACATTAGTCCATCAATACAAAGTATTTAAATATTAGTAGTAACTGTTTATAAGGAAGATATAAGTTATTCTTCATCATCTTGTGAATTTTCCAAGGTTCATTGATGTCATTTGAAGATGACGATGGGGAATTAACAACCAATAGTAAGAGTAAATAAATGTGGAACATTGGTTATAAAGAAAAAAATATCTGACCACATCAGTTAGTGATGAAGTAGATGAAGTTATCCTCAATGATTATTATGTTCACAATATGTATTATGCCAAGTAGGAACTATTATATTCTCCTTGATTCAATAGTTGATGAGTACTTCATTACATTTTGCACATTCTCCAGCACATGAACTCATCGACAACTGTATCTTATAAAGATATCAATGTAATGCAGTTAAACAAACTGAATCATAAAAACAAAACAACTACAAGTTAAAGCATGTGATGAAATGTTTCATGGAATTAATATACTCATCTACAGTATTAATAAATGAAGAAAACTGGCTACGTGATACTTAATGAATACTTAATGAAAACCTTACAGATCATCTCATCTAATTAACTTCTGGAAAAAGAATCTTCAAATGAATGAAAACATCGTTTACTAACTTACATCATGTTTATTTACCCAATATGGTAATGTCAATTCATTAGTTGTTGATAGAAGTTTCTCGTATTTTGTAAACAATTGATGTGCTAATCTCTTGTTTGATTTGACTAAGAAACTAGCACAATTTAAAATAACTAAAGGATGTTTACTACAAAAGAGTGTAAAACAAACAAGAGATAATGGTGACAATCTTCGATAAGAAAATGATATCAATAAGAAGACCACAATATCATAGAGCAATGACGTGTTGTCGTCAATTATAATCAATAAATATGGTGTCGTTTGTGGAGATAGTTAACTGTCAATCTTGATATCACGAATTGATCTGAATCAAACAAACAACTGATCACCTGGGAACACTGGACAGCTGTTTCGGTCTAGTATGGGACTCCTCAACAGTGTGCATACACGACCTCATCAGGAGTCGAACCCGGGACCTCTAGATCCGCAATGAATGTTCTATCGTTGGACCACTGGGTCGGCTCCTAACGGTGAATATTTTAAAATGGGTCAATTCATGATGCGATGGTGTGGCCTCAGTGGTCCAATGGTAAGGCGTTCTCCGCGGAGTTAGAGGGTTCTGGGTTCGACCCCCAATGGGGTCGTGTATGCGCACTGTTAAAGAGTTCCATACTAAAACGAAACAGCTATCCAGTGCTGTCCAAATCTCAATATCATTGATTACATAACATTATCAGTTTATTATGCTCATCATTACAACTAACCCAACAAATCATTTCCTTTATTACATCATAGCATTGACATATAATCTGATTGGATTTACTCTTTATAGTATAGAATGTAAATCAACACCTTATGGTAATTATGATTGTTTTGTGATTCTATTTTCAAATGACCTGTCAAATGTACAACTGACAAGTTTTGGGCACATTTCAGCAGACAGTAATCAATGAAATGATTCACCATTCTAAGCATGGATCATTATCTAATTATGCACTTCATTTAACATATTTACACATTACTGCCTTATTTTGATTAATGAGACTCTCATGGATTTCGAACTGTAAGAGTAAGGATAATGAAGTTATTGAAGGCAAATTGTTCACGCAAATTATTTCATGGAAGTTGATGATCTTTAAACGACTGAAAAAGGTATTGTACTCATTAAGTAAGCTAAATTTTCTAATTTTACATTCTATATGTCTATTCTTAAGTGGATAAACCAGTGAATTGTCTCCAATTGTTCGATGATCATCACTGACCTGTTAAGTGAATTATGTTTGTAACACGAAGTAACATGGAATCATAACTAACGTAGAGCTTAGTTCAAAGCTACTTAATGCCAAAATAGTAAATGTCATAATCGAGAAAATAATGTGAAATAAACATGATAATTTAGGTTGAATTTTGACTGGCAAGTGGAGTCGAGAATGCGCATTTTGTCCTATTTGGAACTTATCGGTTAGATGTACCTACATCCCAATGTTGATGTTCATACTGAGAATCGAACTCAGTCCGTTTCGTGTCAAACGCCACCGCGTTCATCACTAGACTATTGAGTTCAGACAGCTACACTTCCCAGTCACAATCCAACTTAACTGTTACTTGTGCATAATCACTTTATCGAGGCAATCCGATCAGGATGCACATATGGCAACAAAGACTGACCAGCTTCAGTCTATAATCAATCAATGGGAATATACAAATTCATCCTAAGTAACATGATGATAAACAACTAACGAAAAAAATAATAATTGAACATTGAAGTTATGATTCTATAAGATGAAAACAACATTGAAACTTCCTCGAAGTAGTTGAAGATTAACAGTGACTGCATATTTTCCACTGTTATTTACTTATACGTAGATCAAGTAACCTCTTTAACCATTAATCCCGGTTATATCGAACAAATCAACAGTCTGTAGTTTCATAAATTGGTGATGATATTTTAGTTTATCTGATTCTAACCATCTTCTAACTTACTTTTACTTCAGTCAGTATTAGATAGAGATATATAATGTGATTGAGTGAATGAAACACATGTCCTGGACGATGCATTCAATGTGGATTTAGATCTTCACCAATTAATGTACCTGATATGCTGGCAACTATAGAAGATTGATTATCGTCTAGGATTGCATTTAAGTAGACTATTTCAATTATCTTAATTGTATGCAAAGTGAACATTTTGTTCCTATCATTATGAAGTTCCCCATGCCTTATTCTCCCTCCCGGTAATCGCATTAACTGTTAGTATATGAGTTTTCATTTATGAACTATGGTTAATGTATGGTGCATACGTCGCTCCAGTTCACAGTTATTGTAACTCTTACTTTGCATTGATGTTCATTTTTTAATTAGTTGACCACTTGATCAGGTTTCATGTATATATAAAGCATTGTTTGAAATATAGTTAAGTTCTGTCTGCTGGTCAGTGTAGTTGTCTTGTCTACTTCATCGTGGCTTTGAAAACTATTAGTTACAGGGCAGATAAACGATGAGCAGCTAAGCACTCATTCACTTGTTACTGTAAACTGATGGACACAAGGTTTTGGGGATTCGAAATCCCCAAAAATACAGTCGTTCAGTAAATCAAGCCAAAGATGCTGTATTGATTTTTCTGTAAGATTGATTTGTAAACTTTCATCAATTAATTCAATTCTAAATAAGACACATAAACATTGTTTCCTAGTCTCGTCTGATGTATTTTTGCTTCAAAGTATAATCTTCCTACAAGTCTAGTCTTTTGGTGTAGCTGTTGGGATGGGAAGGAACAAGCCGTAGTACCTGATTGAAGTACGAATTCTATTTTACAATCTCTATCTCGTTTGTCGTCCTGCCAGTCATTTATCCATCATATTATCCCGTTAATGACATGAATCACTGACATTAGATTTGGCCTACATTGTGTTTAGTTACCGTTTAGTTAGAGTAGGTGTAAGTTAGAGGAGCTTTAGGATTGACCAAATTAAGATGAAGCATCAGTTTGTAAAATTACTAACTATTAGTTCGAATCATGTTAGCATATAAGGACTAGTGGATTAGAACCAAGGTAATACCATTGACCACCGAAGTGTTATCACTCTTTCGTCTCATTTAGCGATAATTTATGAATAAAACAGACGTGATGCGGTACTTAAAACACATATGCTTAATTGATGTCACTAACTTAGCTTTCTTTTAACAATACACCGCCACACTCAGTGGAGGCGTTCAAAAATGTGTTCAATATAAAATAAAGAACCTGTAATCACCAAAGGGGTGAGCTCGCAAATGAAGAGATACAATTTAACTGTGCTCGGGATCAGCGAAACGCATTGGACTCGAAATGGACAGACAACATTAGACACGGGAGAGGTGCTACTATATTCCGGGCACGAAGAGGAAAATGCCCCACACACCCAAGGAGTTGCTCTGATGCTGTCTAAGAAAGCGCGCAATGCACTTGTAGTATGGGAACCACATAGACCCAGGATCATCAAAGCATCTTTCAAGACAATGAAGAAGGGGATTACAATGAACATTATCCAGTATTATGCACCCACCAACGACGGCAACGACGAGGACAAAGATCAGTTTATGATAGGCTGCAGTCAATTATAGCGAAGTGTGCAGGAAAGGATCTGACAATCCTAATGGAAGACCTAAATGCCAAAGTCGGAATGGACAACACCGGTTACGAAGATATCATGGGACGGCAAGGACTGAGAGAAAGAAATGAAAATGGTAAAAGATTTACAAATCTTTGCGCTTTCAACAAAATGGTTATAGGTGGTACAATATTCCCCCACAAACGCATACACAAGGCTACATGGATCTCACCGGATCATACTACAGAGAATCAAATTGATCACATATGCATCAATAAAAAATTCAGAAGATCAATGGAAGATGTGAGAACCAGGAGAGGAGCTGATGTAGCTTCAGATCACCACCTAGTGGTTGCCAAAATGAAGCTGAAGCTAAAGAAGCAATGGACAACTGAAGCAACAGCATTAAAACGGTTCAATACAGCCTCTCTTCGGGATACTGACAAACTCAAGGAATTTAAAATAACTCTCAACAACAGGTTTCAAGCCTTACAAGATCTGCTGAACGAGGAAGAAACCACTATGGAGGACAACTGGAAAAGAATCAAAGAGGCACTAACTCCAACTTGTCAAGAGGCTCTGGGTTTCAAGAGCTACCATCATAAGGAATGGATTTCCACAGAGACCCTGAGAAAAATTCAACAAAGGAGGAACAAGAACGCAGAAACAAACAACAGCCGAACTAGAGCAGAGAAAATCAAGGCACAAAATGAATACACAGAAGCAAATAAACAAGTAAAGAAGAGCATTAGAGCCGACAAACGGAAGCACATCAAAGGCCTTGCAACGACAGCGGAGAAAGCTGTAAGAGAAGGAAATATGAAACAGCTATACGACACAACGAAGAAACTGGCAGGGAAATATAATAAACCAGAGCGACGGGTCAAGAACAAAGAAGGCAAGCTAATCACCGAGATTCAAGAACAAAGAGACAGATGGGTAGAACATGTTGAGGAACTTTTGAATAGACTAGCTCCACCGAACCCACCACACATCGAAGCAGCATTTACAGACCTTCCGATTGATGTCAATCCACCAACGATGGAAGAAATCAAGATAGCTATCAGACAGATCAAAAGTGGGAAAGCAACAGGACATGACAATATACCAGCCGAAGCACTCAAGTCGGATATAGACATAACGGCAAGGATGCTCCACGTTTTATTCAAGAGGATCTGGGAGGAAGTACAGGTGCCGGCAGACTGGAAAGAAGGAGACTTCATCAAGATACCAAAGAAAGGCGATTTGAGCAAATGTAAGAACTACGGAGAAAAATCACACTATTGTCAGTACCAGGGAAAGTCTTCAACAGAGTGTTGTTGAATAGAATGAAAGATTCAGTGGATGCCCAACTTCGAGACCAACAGGCTGGTTTCCGTAAGGATCGATCATGCACAGACCAAATCTCAACACTACGCATCGTCGTTGAACAATCAATTGAATGGAACTCGTCAGTGTACATCAACTTCATTGACTATGAGAAGGCGTTTGACAGCGTAGACAGGAGATCACTATGGAAACTTCTTCGACACTACGGTATACCAGAGAAACTCGTCAACATCATCCAGAATTCTTACGACGGACTACAGTGCGAAATTGTGCATGGAGGACAGCTGACAAATGCATTCTCAGTAAGAACTAGTGTCAGACAAGGCTGTCTGCTCTCGCCCTTCCTCTTTCTCCTAGTGATCGATTAAATCATGAAAACCTCTACATCTGGGGAGAAGCACGGGATTCAATGGACAAGTGGAATGTTACTTGACGATCTAGACTTCGCGGATGATCTAGCACTTTTATATCATACACAACAGCAAATGCAAGTGAAGACAACCAACGTAGCAGCAACCTCAGCATCAATAGGCCTGAACATACATAACGGAAAGAGCAAGATCCTCAAATTCAACACCGAGAGCACCGACCTACTTGAACTTGATGGTGAAACTCTGGAAGAAGTGGATACCTTTACATACCTAGGAAGCATCATCGATGAACAAGGAGGATCCGATGCAGATGTAAGGGCTAGGATTGGCAAGGCAAGGACAGCATTCCTACAGTTTAAAAATATATGGGAGTCTAAACAACTGTCTACCAATCTCAAAGTTAGACTCTTCAACTCGAACGTCAAGTCAGTTCTTCTGTATGGAGCTGAAACGTGGAGAACTACTGCAAACATCCTCAGGAGAGTACAGGTATTTATCAACAACTGTCTACGTAGAATATTGAATGTCTGTTGGCCGGAAACCGTCATCAACAGCCTACTTTGGAAGAGAACAAACCAACTTCCAGCTGAAGAGGAACAAAGAACGGAACAAATATCTTAACTTTACCAGTTAGATTTCGCCTGTAGTTTATGCGAAAAACGATTTCAGAGTTGTTATATATCGGATTATTATTCAATTAAGATACTAAAAATTATTTTTAGATTTACTTGGAAGTTTCTAAATAACATAGATTAGTCGAAGTATTTTTAACGATATCCACGACTGAATTGAGATGGTTTATGGCGATGGGTGTTAAGCTTTAATTGATAGAACTCGTCACAGATTGATGTTGGCAGGGTACCATTGAAAAACTAGGAGGTACTAGGCAACTATGTTTTACATGTATAGGAGTAACACGGTTATTACCAATGACAATGAATGTTTGTCACACTGTATCATGTATTGACGAAAGTAGGAATTCTACAATTGAATGCCAGTTCAGTGGTGGAGAAAGTTAGTCGTTCGACAATCTGAAGCCCTTGGGGCATGATCTGGGGTCCGTACTGCTTAGGAATCACATACTAGGACGAAACAGCTGTCAAGTGCTTCCTGGTTTTCAGTGAAAACCTGCCAACACCGACCTGCGTTGAATTCAATCAACTCAAAGTTAATATCGAGATGTCTTGACTACATCATATTACCACTTAGTGTTTTCAGCTTCAAATTATGATTATCGAATCAAAATTTACCAGGGAACATACGATTTATAACACAGTTCTGTTTTAGTGAAACTTCAGGTGACGACATTAATCTATTTTCAGTTCGTTACCCAGAGAAAGAGCATTTAAGTTCTCGTATATCCTCTTACTTCATATACATATGCAATAAACATATCATACATATAATGAGAAGTTAATAACGACGATTTAGATAGGGATGTATTTGGAACTGATTAGAATGAACTAGCCGTCGAAAACTAACCAAATCGCTCAAATTCCTGTTCTGTCCAATCACATGTTGCACATACATGCCAACATATGAATGTACAATATTGAAGTTATAATACTCATGGGTAATTACGGCTTCTACGAACCAACATTGTTATAGACTGATGATGCATTATGACCTGATCATTCGATTTCTAACTTAATCAAATCTAATCTTTAATTGTTTATACTAGTTGTCTAAATATAATACAAGTTAATAGAATGAACTTGTATATTCCCATTGATTTATTATAGACTGAAGCTGGTCAGTCACTGTTGCTATATGTGCATCCTGTGCGGATCGCCTCGATATAGCGATTATTCGGAAGTATCATTAAATTTGTATTGTGACTGGCAAGTGGAATCCAGGACGCGCGTTTCGTCCTATTTGGGACTCATCGGCTGTATGTACCTGCATCCCAATGTTGATGTTCACAGTGGGATGCACAGGATGCACATATAGAAACAGTGACTGACCAGCTTCAGTCTATAATAAATCAATGGGAATATACAAGTTCATTCTACTACCAATTCGCCCATTGCACAAACGTGACTGTCTGGACTCAGTAGTCTAGTGGTGTACGCGGTGGCGTATGACACGAATCGGACTAAGTTCGAATCCCAATGTGAACATCAACATTGGGGTGCAGGTGCATCCAGCCGATGAGTCCCAAATAGGACAAAACGCGCGTCTTGGATTCCACTTCCCAGTCACAATACAAATTAAATAATACAAGTTAATATAACAGCATACATAAGACAGATATACACATGATCATACTGTTCAGTTTAAACTTATTTTCAGTTGGATGCAGATCGGAGTTGACGAACTTAAGATTACAAATTGACATAGATTAGACAAACACTGAAATCCACGAATCACTGAATAGCTATCTCGTCACAATGTGGAATTCCTCAGAAGTGTTCAACCACTCCCATTAGGCGATTGAATTCATGACTGCACCTGTAGTGATGAACGCGTATTTGACAATACATTACACACATCTGTACCATTGAAAGAGTTAGTATCTGTATATGTTGGATGGAATGAGGAATCTATGAAAGTGTTCTACTAACTAAAATTTTAAGTTAGTTAGTACTTACTTACGAAAGGTATTTACAATCCTCGGGGAAACGATACCACGCAAATACATATTGATGGTAAATCATTTTTTGTAAGACAGGGATACTTGCATATATTGATTCATAATAACTTGATGGTCTGGAGACTAGAAATACCACAGACATCTAGTCAATCTAATTAGATTGATTTTACTTAACTCAATACACACATGAGCCAATGCATTTAATATATTGGGTTCTTAAATAGGATGATTCATCTCTAAGATCTATTTTTTTTGTAGACTATTTCAAGTATTTTTCGCTTTATGTGAAGTAAACATTTGATTTCTTTCAGTATGATGTCTCTCTTACTTTATCATCTTGTCTGACTCATCGACTGTTAGTATGTCATTTCCCGTTTGTGAACTACAATTAATTACCCGTGTATACTTACCCTCATCCCCCTACAATTCACTATGATTGTCACCTCTGTTTTGCATTTAAGTTAAGCCCCCTAGTCAATGGACTGTATAACCAGGATTTATGTATACTTAAAAGACTGTTTGAAATATAATTTGATTTGTCTAGTTAATATATTGGACTTGTATTCTTCCTGTGTCGG
The DNA here is from genome assembly GCA_025215515.1 of Schistosoma japonicum. Classification (NCBI taxonomy): domain Eukaryota; kingdom Metazoa; phylum Platyhelminthes; class Trematoda; order Strigeidida; family Schistosomatidae; genus Schistosoma; species Schistosoma japonicum. The sequence goes on along the minus strand of CM046063.1, from coordinate 40,401,835 downwards.
TTTGAGACTGATTAAGCATCTATACAGGTGTAAGGGTATCTATTAGATTGTTGTGTTTATCGTTGATCGCTGTGATTTGGTGCCTACAACGTCAATTCAAGCAATTGGCAGGACCAACCATATCATAACATTATTCTGTCTCGACTTATAATCTCTCTTTATTACTTAATTAATTTCATGTAAGTAGATTGAAGTCAGTTGGTATGAAATCATAATTTCACCAATGTTTAGGTCCAACTGTCATATATCAGCAAACTGTTTGCTTAATTCTGTGTGTGTTTGTGTGTGCGATTGTTCCTCATCGAGGTTTATAACTACACTACTAAGCAATTCAAGGTACAACTGACTTTTCAAAAATACTGGAAATACTAACAATGAAATCCAACATCCACTCTATACATTCATTCATGAAGAATACTGAGGAATACAACTTACAAGAAAGCAACCAATTGTACTAACATCAAATATAAGTTTACATTACTTCATTAACTGTTCAACGAAATAACATTCAGTTTAGAAAAATCCCAGATTTAACGATTGACATGATTATGATTAGCATCGACAGAACTACATGTTCACATAAATATTAATCTGTACATAGAACTTGTGATGGACTATGCAAAGTACCAAGTAATTGTGATGTTTGATGCAATTCAATTGTTCCAAGTTGCGTTTTCAATTGAGTGACTATTTTGTCAATCTGAAACAAATTCGAAAAGATAGAACATTACGACGACGACGACAACAACAACAACTACTACTACTACAACGACGACGACGACGATGACTACAACTGCTGCGACTATTTCTACTTTTATTGCTTTGGAAGACAATCAGATAAATTCAGCATTGAAAAATAATTGAATGAAATTTATGTGACAATTCAATAACAGTAAGGAACAACATTTTGTTGATAACGTTGAATAACCTTAGAATTGCCTAGCAATAAATCACTCAACAGCTAATCAGAATTATTAACGTGACGTCAAGGGTGAACCAGTTACAGGCAGTCAAATTAACATGTTAGAGTTGTGCATCAAGTTTTGATGTAGAAGTAGAAGTCATGTGGATCGATATGTATGTAGTAACCTCGTTACTTTCTTATCTCATGAAGCTTAAAATAATCTTGATAATATCATAAACTGTATTTATGTTATCATGACAAACCATGAAGTTTCTCTTTGCCATTGTCAAAATCGCTGAAGTTCGTCCTCTATCATTTATTCCTGCCTTGTTTATTCAAAATCTTGATGTTGAATGAATTACGTCAACTCGTTATGGTCAACAATCGTTCACACGTACAACTGATATAGGAACGGGAGTCGTAGTGTATTGACAGCCTGAATCACAAGCTCTCTTTGCAAATTCCCTACGTAAATATAATCTCGCTCAATAAAACTGTCAATCATATGGAATGTACAGAAGGGTTAGGAAAGCCTGGTCACAGCAGTAAGAGTTAGCTAAGTCATGGGGCCTGTTGAAGTAAGTTCACGTAAGTCAGCCAGTTACACCATCCCAATCGAATCAAATAGAGTTACATTACTATTCGACATTAGTCCATCAATACAAAGTATTTTAATAGCAGTAGAAATTACTTACAAAGAAGATACAAGTTATTCGTCATCATCTTGTGAATTTTTCTAGGTTCATTGATGTCATTTGAAGATGACGATATGAAATTAACAACTAATAGTAAGAGTAAATAAATGTGGAACATTGGTTGTAAAAAAATAATATCTGACCACATCAGTAGATGAAGTTATTCTCAATGATTACTATGTTCACAATATGTATCATGCCAAGTAGGAACTATCATATTCTTCCTGGTTCAATAGTGAGTACTTCATTACATTTTGTACTTTCTCCAGCACATGAACTCATCGACAACTGTATCTTATAAAGATATCAATGTAATACAGTTAAACAAACTGAATCATAAATACAAAACAACTACAAGTTAAAGCATGTAATGAAATGTTTCATGGAATTAATATACTCATCTACAGTATTAATAAATGAAGAGAACTGGTTACGTGATACTTAATGAATACTTAATGAAAACCTTACAGATCATCTCATCTAATTAACTTCTGGAAAAAGAATCTTCAAATGAATGAAAACATCGTTTACTAACTTACATCATGTTTATTTACCCAATATGGTAATGTCAATTCATTAGTTGTTGATAGAAGTTTCTCGTATTTTGTAAACAATTGATGTGCTAATCTCTTGTTTGATTTGACTAAGAAACTGGCACAATTTAAAATAACTAAAGGATTTTTACTACAAAAAAGTGTAAAAGAAACAAGAGATAATGGTGACAATCTTCGATAAGAAAATGATATCAATAAGAAGACCACAATATCATAGAGCAATGACGTGTTGTCGTCAATTATAATCAATAAATATGGTGTCGTTTGTGGAGATAGTTAACTGTCAATCTTGATATCACGAATTGATCTGAATCAAACAAACAACTGATCACCTGGTAACACTGGACAGCTGTTTCGGTCTAGTATGGGACTCCTCAACAGTGTGCATACACGACCTCATCAAGAGTCGAACCCGGGACCTCTAGATCCGCAATGAATGTTCTATCGTTGGACCACTGGGTCGGCTCCTAACGGTGAATATTTTAAAATGGGTCAATTCATGATGCGATGGTGTGGCCTCAGTGGTCCAATGGTAAGGCGTTCTCCGCGGAGTTAGAGGGTTCTGGGTTCGACCCCCAATGGGGTCGTGTATGCGCACTGTTAAAGAGTTCCATACTAAAACGAAACAGCTATCCAGTGCTGTCCAAATCTCAATATCATTGATTACATAACATTATCAGTTTATTATGCTCATCATTACAACTAACCCAACAAATCATTTCCTTTATTACATCATAGCATTGACATATAATCTGATTGGATTTACTCTTTATAGTATAGAATGTAAATCAACACCTTATGGTAATTATGATTGTTTTGTGATTCTATTTTCAAATGACCTGTCAAATGTACAACTGACAAGTTTTGGGCACATTTCAGCAGACAGTAATCAATGAAATGATTCACCATTCTAAGCATCGATCATTATCTAATTATGCACTTCATTTAACATATTTACACATTACTGCCTTATTTTGATTAATGAGACTCTCATGGATTTCGAACTGTAAGAGTAAGGATAATGAAGTTATTGAAGGCAAATTGTTCACGCAAATTATTTCATGGAAGTTGATGATCTTTAAACGACTGAAAAAGGTATTGTACTCAATAAGTAAGCTAAATTTCTAATTTCACATTCTACATGTCTATTCTTAAGTGGATAAACCAGTGAATTGTCTCCAATTGTTCGATGATTATCACTGACCTATTCAGTGAATTATGTTTGTAACACGAAGTAACATGGAATCATAATTGACGCACAGCTTAGTTCAAAGCTACTTTATCCCAAATTAGTAAATGTCATAACCAAGAAGAGAAAGTGAAATATACATGATGATTTCAGTTGAATTTTGACTGACAAGTGGAATCCAGAATGCTCATTTTGTCCTACTTAGAACTTATCGGTTGGATGTACCTACATCCCAATGTTGATGTTCATACTGAGAATCGAACTCAGTCCGTTTCGTGTCAAACGCCACCGCGTTCATCACTAGACTATTGAGTTCAGACAGCCACACTTCCCAGTCACAATCCAACTTAACTGTTACTTGTGCATAATCACTTTATCGAGGCAATCCGATCAGGATGCACATATGGCAACAAAGACTGACCAGCTTCAGTCTATAATCAATCAATGGGAATATACAAATTCATCCTAAGTAACATGATGATAAACAACTAACGTAAAAAATAATAATTGAACATTGAAGTTATGATTCTATAAGATGAAAACAACATTGAAACTTTCATGTACTAGTTGAAGATTAACAGTGATTGCACATTTTCCACTGTTATATATTTATACGTAGATCAAGCAACCTCTTTAACCATTAATCCCGATTATATCGAACAAATCAACAGTCAATAATTTCATAAATTGGTGATGATATTTTAGTTTATCTGATTCTAACCATTTCTAACTTACTTTTACTTCATTCAGTATTAGATAGCGATGTATAAGGTGATAGGGTGAATGAAACACATGTCCTGAACGCCGTATTTAATGTGGATTTAGATCTTCACCATTTAATGTACCTGATATGCTGGCAACTAAAGAAGATTGATTATCATCTAGGACTGCTTTATAGTAGACTATTTCAATTATCTTAATTGTATGCAAAGTAAACATTCTGTTCCCATCATTATGAAGTTCCCCATGCCTTATTCTCCCTCCCCGTAATCGCATCGACTGTTAGTATATGAGTTTTCATTTATGAACTATGGTTAATGAATGGTGCATACGTTGCTCCAGCTCACAGTTATTGTAACCCTTACTATGTATTGATATTCATTTTGAAATTAGTTGACCACCTGATCAGGTTTCATGTATATATAAAGGATCGTTTGAAGTATAGTTTAGTTCTATCTGCTGGTCAGTGTAGTTGTCTTGTCTACTTCATCGTGGCTTTGAAAACTATTAGTTACAGGGCAGACATACGGTGACCAGCTAAGCACTCATTCACTTGTTACTGTAAACTCATGGACACAAGGTGTTGGGGATTCAAAATACCCAAAAATACAGTCGTTCAGTAAATCAAGCCAAAGATGCTGTATTGATTTTTCTGTAAGATTGATTTGTAAACTTTCATCAATTAATTCAATTTCAATTGAGACACATAAACATTGTTTCCTAGTCTCGTCTGATGTATTTTTACTTTACAATATAATCTTCCTACAAGTCTAGTCGTTTGGAGTAGCTGTTGTGCTGGGAAGGAACAAACCGTAGTACCTGATTGAAGTACAAGTATCAGAGATAACGAGTCGCACTAACCATACCGACTATCGAGAAAATCACGTATATATAATGCGGTTACCCTGGATACTTCAACTGTATTGTATCACGGATCGTACTAAGCCAACAAGAATCCACGCATTCGTCTCACTCGAGGGAAGACATAACACAAAATCACACCAACTAACTAGTCATAGGAAACACCATAACAATACCATCTTTACAATACTTTATATATACAGACAGCTAAATGAATAGATATACAAGAGGCTTACCTGCTTTGTTTATATGCATTCATAAATGCTTCATAGGCTTTAGAATATTCATTCAATTTGATGTGACAATAACCAAGAAGACAATATAACATACCAATATCATGAATAGTTTTCTGATTATTATAATCATTCATTGAATAATGAAATGATTTTTGTTTAATCAAATTAATTGATGTAGTCAAATATTGTAATGCACTTAACCATTGTGATGTTTGCATATGAACAATTCCTAGATTACTTGCAATTCTCCAATTGAATGGTGTTAAATAGATGGCACGTTTAAAACAAGTTATTGACTGGTGGAAGAAAACATTTATTTCTATTGATTAATATAGAGAATTAAGTGTTAACTACAACAACAAAAAAGAGATCAGGAACATGGAAACGATCTGTTGTCAAGGTGACAAATAATGTCAACACAACATACTATTAGGATGAATTTGTTTATTCCAATTGATTTGTTATAGACTCAAGCTGGTCAGTCTTTGTTGCTATATGTGCATCATCAGCGAATTGCCTCGATATCGTGCTTATTCACAAGTAACATTTAAGTTGGATTGTGACTGGCAAGTGGAATCCAGGAAGCACGTTTCGTTCTATTTGGGACGCATCGGCTGCTGGATGTACCTGCATTCAAATTTTGATGTTCACAGTGGGAATATACAAATTCAACCTAATATCAATGTGCTAATTGCACGAGTGTGATTGTGTGGAGTCAGTAGTCTGGTAGTAAACACGGTGGCGTTTGACACGAAACAGACTAAGTTCGAACCTCAATATAAACATCAACATTGGGATGTAGGTACATCCAACCGATACGTTCCATATTGGACGAGATGCGAGTCCTAGATTCCACTTGTCAGTCATAATCCAACTTAAACAACATACTACCTTTTCGTCCATATCCTAACATAGGTTAGTTACCATTGATTACATCAAAATGTGAGTACTTTGAATGCCAATGCTAGTTAATTAATAACAAAGGCTATGCCTAACCTTGTTGTTCAACAGGGAACCTTCATAATGAGAAGGATTTTTTCAAAAACAAATTCCTGAGACTTGTAATATCATAGTGATAAATGGACAGCTGTCCCCACCATATGTATATTTATAGATTTTATATAAGTTAGAGATGGCATGTGAAGCCGTATTACATTAAGCATTGATGAGAGCTTGGAATTATGGAAAGAGCAATTAATAATTTCATGTATATTGTATTAGGAACATTTGAAACTTCTGTACATTTCAGAAATGAATGATTCATTGTACAATGATGCATACAGTAGATAGAATCCGATTGAAGTTACTAAAAATAGGTTAAGATATGATGGTTAGAATGAGTTTCTTACGAGAATACTCTTTCGATGCGATAACAAATGCCACTATTAACCACCAGATATTGATATCTCATTCACCAAGGGAAAATCAGAAGGCAAACTCTACCTTGTGACTGGAGAAAATCAATTATCTGAGGAGAACACTAATTTCTAATGTTGTCACCTGTATAGGATGAATCTAATAACAATGAAAAAGTGTTGAAAAGTTTGTTTTCATTAAATCACTTTACTTTGAGAGTTAATTATTCTAGAAGGTCATTCTGATCATGTAGCAACATAAAATGAATACATAAGGTAGATAAACGACTACTTTATTAAGGAATAATTTAAAACATCGATATAATCGTCAGTTTGTTCCAATTACAAATTACTGTTCATAATACAAGAGTATTTTAGTGCCATTTAAGTTAAATTGTGGCTTGTAGAGAAAATTTAGACAAAGTGTTTCGTTCTGTTTGAGACTCGTCAGTTAGATGTACATTTATCTCAGTGTTGGTATATACACCGGGACTCGAATTTAGTTCTTTTTCTGCCAAACGCCACCGCGTTTACCACTAAGCTACTAATGCAGATATATATCAAACTAACAAATTCTAAACAGGATGTAACGTGCATTCTAGAATTCACTTGCCAGCCACATATCAACGCAAACAATAATTGTGAATTACTGCTATATTGAGGAAATCCGCTCAGCATTCATATATGGTAACAAAGACTGATCAATTTCAGTCCATGGTAAATCGACGGTAAAATTCAAATTTATTTAAATTAGATTTTAGTATTCTTTTCAGATTATGATTAAGCAGCACCTGATATTGACTGTCGATACTGTCAGGAATCAAGGTGATTGTTCAATATCCACTGATGGGATTTTATTTTACCTCGAAAAAGATGATCTTGTGTTCTGTTAGAGGTATGAGGGCAATTTTCATTTTCTGACTGCCCACACTAGGGAAGAATATCACTTCTTGAGGTACCTGAAAAGGAAACTGCGTTAGTATTGGTTACAGTGACCTGAGAGCGCGATCGCAATGTTCAAGGTAAAACTGCTTGAGGTCGATCAAGCACGGCCTTGTCATGGAGAGTTTTCGAAGTGTTAGCTCCGTACTTTAGAAGAATTTACAGTCGGAGATGGAAATCCGTGAGTTAAGGTGTGATGCGACACTTTTAGGGTCGACCTTTTCTAACCCCTTCCTTCTGTTAAGAAGACAGCATCGCTGCAGATGCTGGTTATCTAAGAGAAACACCATACTGCTGTCACACTTCGCTGCGGTCACCAGTACGACTTCACCCTCAGATCTTAGGCTGCTGCCATTAGTCTTATCGCTCTCTAACAGACCTGCTTGACATGTTAGGACCTAGAGAAACATGTGTTCCAGCCAACATAGCTCAATTGGGTCATTATGATATGCAAGCTCGACCACCACGTCCAGGTAACGGCTACTGTAAGGAAGCACTGATGAACCACAAGTAAATATTTCAATCTTACAAAATGTCAGTCGCTGATCAAATCACTCGTTTGTAACCACTCTGTTTGTGTAACTGAGCCGTGTATGTGCGTATTTGACAGGGATGCATCATTCAACTCAATATTTTAGGCATATCTTACTGATGAGTATGAATCGACACCATGAAAGTTTCCTGTCACCTACCTTAAACTATTCTAATATCTACACCATGCATACAGATATAGTTGTTATATGGAAAAGATTCAATAACTTACAGCTATCAAATTTCGTTTACTCATTAAAGCTACACCAATATTATTCCATAATATTGAATTTTCAGAAGACTGTTTCACTATTGATCGGTATTTATTCAATGCCACATCATAATCTCCATGTAATGTCATAATAACTCCAGCCAATTGATTTGCATCGAAATGATCTGGTTTTAGAAGAATCGTTGAACTTAAACATTCAAATGCTAATTGATCTTGATTAGTTTGAAAGTACAATGAACCCAGATTATAGAACAGATCTGGATCTTCAGGAACAAGTCTGTGTCAAATAATAACAAAGAAAGTATTTCCTAGATAAATAATTTCTCATTTATTTAGCTAAATATTCAGAAAAATTCTTTATTTAGCATGAGTTAACCTCAGTGTGTTTAATGTTCAATAGTGTTATTATATTTTGACACATGTTTAAAATGATTGACTTTTGCAGACTATATCACTTATGGAGTGGACGAAATGCCTAACCATTCGCCAATAAACAAGTATACTGTGCAGCGATCGTCACTGCTTTACCTCATGAATATGTAACGGGGTCATTAAAGGTAGAGGACAATCGTAGGTTATTGGTATTTAATTACATCTTTCACGTTCATTAGGACTACTGGGTAAGCAATGATAAAGTTAAATGGAATGAAAGATGATGAATTAATTGATGTATTTATGAAACCTTATCGACTGGGTGTTTATTACATGTATTATGCATGTCTAACCATTACCTACATCAACGCGTAATGCTAAATGATATCAGAGATTAAGAGTACTAAACAAGAACATGGCATCAGCCTATAATGACATTAATGGTTGGTCTGAATCGAACTGCTATGTAGAGACTACTTAGTTTGGGTTGCGCAACTGATGTAACTAGAGGTTAGAGACAGGATAACATAGCTGAGACGTGATGCAAGTACACTGACTCTTTGTCTTCCTTTATATCCTGAGGTTATGTGTTGTACACGTTTTATTTAACAAACTAATTCTTTCTTCAAGGATCATACTCTCAATATCTACTCCTTTTTTAACTACTACTGATTTTGTTATTATTACTACTACTTTGATATTCATGATTTTGTGCTAAAGACATGTGACAACTTGAATCGAAGCATATATGCACCAGGTTCTATATTGTATATGACCGATCATATTTCATTCATTAATGACTCTTTTGTGTAAAAATGATTCTCATAGGATTCCAAGAACCTACTTGTTGAATATATTCTGCTTGTTCAACAGTTTATGCAAATTTATGTTTCTAGTTGAAATTCTATTTTACAATTTCTATCTCGTTTGTCTTCCTACCAGTCATTTATCCATCATATTATCCCGTTAATGACATGAATCACTGACATTATATTTGGCCTACATTGTGTTTAGTTACCTTTTAGTTAGAGGAACGTTAGGATTGAACAAACTAAGATGTAGCATCAGTTTGTAAAATTACTGACTATTAGTTCGAATCATGTTAGCAGATTAAGACTAGTCGATTAGAACCCAGGTAATACCACTGACGACCGAAGTGTTATTACTCCTTCGTCTCATTTAGCGTTAATTTATGATTTCAACAGACGTGATGCAAAACCAAAATTCCACACGAACATAGATGCTGTCACTAAGTTTTTCTTATATCAATACACCGCCACACTCAGTGGAGGCGTCCAAAAATGAACACTAAATTGGTGAGCACGACGCTTGATCATTAAGAACTAAACTAAATACCAAGTTCCTTAAAAGTCTCTAACACTTTCAAGTAAGATATCATTTTGCAAACTTACAACAATAAAGTCATGGCTACAACTTACTCACATTAAAAGTATAATACCATCTAATTGCTTGTGTTTTTAACAACAGATTATTGTCAAATAAACACATTTAAATTATCATCGCATACACGTAACATACTACTTATATCTACATTCATTCATTGTTGAATATGCTCTGTTTTCTAAGTAGTATAACTTTATTTTGTGTATTTGTCTTGCATTCCTAATGGGTTATATTTTCTCTTACATCAGTCATTCTCTTTCATAACTTGCATTTACTATCATTTTCTATTCATTTGAGACATTAGTATCTTTCTAAACATTTACTTTTTATTGTATATCATCAGTTTTGTGATTTATTGACATTTTACATAGATTAGACAAACACTGAAATCCACGAATCACTTAATAGCTATGTCGTCACAATGTGAAATTCCTCAGAAGTGTTCAACCATTCCCGCTAGGCGAATGAATTCATGACTGCACCTTTAGTGATGAACGCGTAATTGACAATACATTACACACATCTGTATCATTGAAAGAGTCAGTATCTGTTTATGTTGGATGTAATGAGGCAATCTATAAAATTGTTCTACTAACTAAAATTTCAAGTTAGTTAGTACTTACCAACAAAAGGTAATTACAATCCTCGAGGAAACGATACCACCCAGATACATATTGATGGTGAATCATTTTTTGTAAGACAGGGATACTTGCATATATTGATTGGCAAGAACTAGATAGACAGGAGACTAGAAATATCATAGACGTCTAGAGGTTGAACACAATCTACTGGAGTGATGTAGGCTTTTCAAACATCACACTCTAATGTCATTCTGTAGGTCAATGTGGATAAATGTATAAATGCCTATAATATGAGCACATTTTAATCTGATGTCGTCAATTTTATGTTCCAACCCATTCCATTCCTCTCACTTACATAATTGTCATGTCAGTCGTGAGAACTATAAACCATACTTGAACATGGAGAAAGGCTCCAGCAACTAACGTTATTTAAATAAGGTCCCTTGTGTTAATCATATCATATCGATCGTATTGTAAACCTGAAATTAAAACATTGCTTGTGATATCTAGAAGATCATATTGCAACCTGATCGACACTCTAGAATCAGGGCTTACAACTATGTGCTTAAATGCTATTGAAAGAAAAGCTCTTTACTTCATACATTCATAACTTATTTTGATTTCGATTACTTCCTTCAAGAACCCAAGACCAAACTACTTACAGGATTGTCGAAAATCATGAATGTTTGTTGATCAAAACGTTACACGAATAAAATTGATTAAAAATATCTTTGTTATCAATTTGTGCTAATATCACATCTGCACGACGAGTTGCGATCGGTGAAAGTCGATTACAAATGAGTTACAGTAATCAAAACAGAAGTGATGATGAAAACAATTAAACATCAGAGTATAACTTCAAAAGAAGAAATGCAAACAAGGTATGTGTGGATCGATATGAGAACCAATGATTTAGTAGAAAATAAAGGCGAAATGATTCTGTGTTACATTGACTGATTCTGAGCCATACTTCATGTCGTCCTCAACTACTGATTGTAGTTACTATGTGGACTTCAACCAAGCTGTCTAAATCCACTAATTTGGTTCACACTTATAGACAATGACTTAATGGACTGACGCTAAGTTCAGATTTGACTCTCTTGAGTGTTATTCTAGCCTATGCCTGCGTCATTTAAAGTCACTCGTCGAGATAGGCTTAAGTCTTGAAAATGTGACATGTCTCAACCACATCATACATTAAAATACCTTTATCAACACTCTCATATTATAAAACTACTGCATGCCAACAGTTTAGCTTCAGATACTTAAGAAATATAATTGATTAACTGATATAAGATTAATAATGTGGAAGTCTATGTTATGCCGGACCATGAAGAAGTGTAACAAACTTTCAGAACTGTGTTTTAAGAACACGATTTCATTTACTCTAACTGTGTGTAATGTAAACATTCTGTTTCTATTATTGTTAGGTTTCTCCTACCCTATCCTTCTGTTCAGTATAATTACTTTGATTATATTGTCTCTTATAATTGACTATAGTTAATTAGTTGTGTACAAGTTGTTCCTATTCACTACCACTATTTCCTTTGTTCTGCATTTATGTTAATATCCTAATTGGTTTGCTGTGCATTCTGATTCTATGTATATATGAAGGAATGCTCGAAATATAATAGGATTCTGTCTGGTTGATCTGTTGGCTCGTGTTCTTCTTATTTTGGCTTGGGACTAAGTGGGCATAGTGCAGAAACACAATTACCAACTAGGCACTAGTAATTGGCATTCGGTCACTTACCACCAAATTTCTTGCATCATAACAGTCTAACAACAAGTATCAACTTACCGACATATGTAAATGCATAACTTTGAATAATATACAGCTTAATTTAGTCATTCTTAAAAAAAATTGATGCTTTCCACATAAATGATAAAATGTGACATTTACTTAAAGTGTCGGTCTTTATAACATCATGAATAATTTCCACAATCATTGTTTTATTGCTCTGCTAAGCTTGCAGTCAACTAACTATTGAATAAAGTTATATACACAAATTGCAGTCTAAAAACTACTTAAGAGGTTGACAGCAGAATCTAAGACTTGAGCTTCATTCTCTTAAAAATCTATCACAACTATATACACTTTAATCTGAGTTGATGTTCACATTGGTATTGAAACTGAATAAGTCCTGTTTCAAAATGATTACGTGTTAACTACTAAGTTAATGAATTCAAATACTCATGAATGTGTTCAACGGTCAGGAAGATATTTCTATGAGTTTGTAATTTTCTGTTGTTGGTATTCACAACTACGTTTTTGGAAATATACACTGACAGATTAATAAACTTCAATTGATGCTGTAGTTTGTCGAGTCGACTGAGTTCTACTAAACACATGTAATAAAGCTTATCAATAAATAGTAGTATCCAGATAATCCACTCAAGCTAAATACATAACAACTCAGACTGATCAATTGGTGTTCTAAATGTCGACAATGGAAATTTACAAATTCATATCAATTTTCTATAAGGATTTCTAGTTCAAAACATCAAAATGCATAGAGCAATGTAGTAGTTCAACGTACAATGTTGCTTTTTTCAATGTTTTAATTGCAGAATTTATTGAATTCTTTGTTAATTGAACTTTTGCTAACCATTTCAATGGTTTAATATTCTTTGTAATTTTACTAGAATTTCTGAAACAACTTTCAGCCTATAGAGATAAATGTAAACAAGATAATTAGATTATTCAATTTCTCTTACTAATTCATACTGTTTGGTATAGAAATAGCATATACCTTGTCCATACAGTATTTCCTAAAACAGAAAAACAAGAAGCAGAATAAAATTTCAGGTTATTGCCTTATTAAAACACTAATAACTTACCCAGTCATTCTGATCATGAGTTAGTAAGTCTTCGTAAATTTTCAATGCTTCATTGTGATGACCACGTAACTGCCTGTAAAGTAAGCAAACAAACAAACTTACAAGGATTTGTAATATGGTATTGACTAAAGTTTTGGCCTTTACTGTATAAAATGAGGATTACCTTGACATAGCCGTTATTTAGAAGTTTTAGGTTAATTAGTAAATGTCTGGTGATGGATTCGATAGCTATATGGTAAACCCACTGATGTTTATAGTTAAATGCTCTGATTCTGAGTCACAGCGTGGGCATCGACTGTTTGACACCATCGTAAATAGGATAAAATTCGTGTCCTGTATCACACTGAAAATCGCATAGAAGTTATTCAAGAAGAGATTGCATTTTTTACTGTGATAAGACTAAAGTGACTTGAAACATCCATGATATATAGCAATATATAACGGTTAGTCGCACTCAGAGAGATTTGACTGGTATTGATACTATTAAATAATTAGTGCATTTACACTTACGTACCAATTAAATATTACCTCTAGCTATTTACTATTGGCTTTCGTGAATTTCAGTAGTAAGCTACTCAGTATGACTAGCACATAAGAAACCGCTAGTATAGAATGAAGTCGAAATAGTGAGGAATAAACATCAATATACTTTAAATTACTCAGTGACGTTTGAGAATCTGTTCCGAAAATAGTTGTTGAAACGTACATAGTAAGGGCAAAAGAACAAATAATACCCACAACAGCAATCTAACGTAATTGTCCCATAGTCAAACTGAACCGTATGCCATTTTTATTCAGACTCACAGTGGTACATCAAGAGCATTGTTGTACTTTTAGTTAATTGTCAAATGATATCATACTACCCATATGATCTGAAGATCGAGGATTTGATCCTGTATGGGAGAATGCGGTTGCTAATTACCAAGTAATGGAGTAAAATTGTTATTCAAACCCACTTTGTTTCTACTTGTCTTTTAACTTATATCAATTTGTAGTGTAATTTATTGTAAACTTGTACCAACTTTACAATATGTCTTAATTACCACAATATGAAGTATTGTATTATTGAAACTTGAACGATATAACTAGACTAATTCTAAGGGCTAGTTACTACTCATTCAAAGCAGCTTATTTTTGCATCAATAAAATTGTAATCATGTCCTCTACACGCTTGAATATAAAAACAATAAAGTTGAAATGATCGAACTCTATGTATAAAACAAGTCACATATTATCTAATATAAAATGTTCATGTAAAATAACTTTGACAGCAATACTTACAACGATTTAGCAATTTGCTTCAGTATGTCGGCAGATTTGTTATTATGTTCTAAACACTTGTATAAATGACTTAACGATTGTCCAGTACAGCCATCAAGTCGATGAATAAGACTTAAACAATAAAGATGATAATCAATATCATTCAGTGAGAACTGCTCAGCACAGTTCTTAATAATATCTGTACATTTACCAAATGCAGATTGTGTATACAGAGTGTGTAGTAACCAGTTTACACTTTCAACTGGTTGAATGTGCAGAAATTCTTTGAAATGAAGAAAGCAATTAACTTCAAAATAACAACTCACCTTTGTGCATTCAAAAGAAATTCTATCAACTTATTTTGATAAACAACAGCTGAATAAACAGAGTGCTTTCACTTCCTCATGATTCTAAAGAAACTGACATAAGTAGTATTTGAAAATCGTAACAATCTAGAAAACAAAATAACAAGCTAGATGAAAGAGGAAATGGAAAAATAATCGAAAAAAAATCAACAAGGAAGAAGTCGCTGATATTGCCGTAGTATATACGACACGTAAATCTAACTATTTCTTTCTCGGAGACAATCACCAACCGTTGTCGAAACAACTGCACGCATAATAAAACAAATAAACTGGTTGCTGATACTAGCCCATCACAAAAACATTGGAAAATTTACCCCTCATCATTTCACGTAAAGTATTCCAAAATGTGGAAATAACTACGGGTTTATGCAAAACAATGACAAGATTATAAATCAACCAAATTTTAACATTACATAGACCGGTTTTACAAAGATTCACTCAGGGATACAATATTCTGCTATTTTTTTTACTTTCTTCAATAAAATTTCAAATTCTTTCATTTAAGTATACATGTTCTTTCAACATTTGCCTAAATATACAACAGCATATTTAATAGTTAGTTCATAAATATGTATGTTTATGGATTGCATGTAACTCAGATGATTGCAACTTCAGATACATTTTAAACTAGATTTACGTCCCTCAGAAACCTCTATTTAATGAATTAAAAAAATAATGTAGACCAGCTAAGTATTTAAAATTATATCCCCAACCATATTAAGATGCTGTCTGAAAAAAGCCAACAGTTCGTTGTTGGTATTCACCAAACTTTTATTTTTAGACTGACTAAACGATAAAAGACCGATAAAATTTAACATCCAAAAATAAGTTTTAATATCGGATGACAAGCTAGCAATTTATAAATCAGTTGGCTTGTACTATTATAAACCACCTGATTTTTGTGTGCTTAAAATAAATATAATAGTTTTAGAAGCGAACTATATTAGGAAAGCAAAATCTACATTCAAGCTCTGCTTTAATTGATGAAATTCTCCATCAACTCAAGTCACATAAGTTAAACACGTGACCTTGACATGAAACAACATTTTAAAAGCGGAAAATTGTAAACAACAACACCAGTTTCTAGATTCGATCGATTAAAAGATTCAATTATTGTATGGTCATTACCTAACTCCACAACAGCTCTAGTCTTAGGAGTTTTGGCTGAAGTGTTTTATTTTTATTTTTTACTAATACATA
This sequence comes from Schistosoma japonicum, assembly GCA_025215515.1. Lineage (NCBI taxonomy): Eukaryota > Metazoa > Platyhelminthes > Trematoda > Strigeidida > Schistosomatidae > Schistosoma > Schistosoma japonicum. Next base: position 40,385,593 of record CM046063.1, on the reverse strand, counting down.
TGTACATGTATGGATATTCCGGAATTTATTTATTCTTTATACTAGGAAGTTGGATTAAAGAATGAATAAGAAAATAAAAGCTGGAATCCAAGGACGAAAAAATTAGGAAGGCAATGAATAAATTATGGCGTTGCGGAATTACATTTTCAACAAGTGTTTATGTCCTAATTCATGAGACATTTCGTATACCCAAGAGGAGCACATATTTGTCAAGTTTTATCTTAAAAACTTTTAAACGTGGAGGGCTGAAGTCACTGTATCAGGAAAAAGTTTTTTAGTTGAGCATATTCCTAATAGCAAATCATTAGCCCTAGTCTATGCTTCTACTATCCAATGGACAATGGACCGATGACTTCCTTGTGACATAAGAGTAGAAGGTGTGATCAATATCCACCTATTTGAGTGTATGGTGTGCTCAAAATGAGTCTAACAACCTACGTTGTGATCTGCCTCTCAACTCTTTTCAATAAATTGACATCGTCTCTGTTAGTGGGAGGAGTGACAATGATGTGAATTTCCAGGTGAGGTCTGATGTACGTTTTTGATACTGTCAAGAATAGTTCTACTGTCAACATGACCAGCTGACTACAAACTTTGTGCATCGTGGGGTATGCTATGGCAAAGTTTACTTGATAATTCTCCATGGTATTTAATCTCTTTGGAAAAAGTAAACGTAGATCTTGTTCTCTTAAGACATTGGTTATTTGTTAACCATCTAGGTAATAGTTCATTTGAGTCCGTCTTGTGTGTGGTGGAACATCATGTGGCTTATCTGTATGCTGGTGTTCAGGCTACTGTCACCTATTCTCTTCTCTGTATAAATCAGGTCTTATTGGAAGCCTATTAAATCGTTGTTACCCTGATCAATCTTCACTGCGGCTTTGGTTATATTCAACGTCTCAATGCAAACCAAATATAGCGTCATACCTCTTTCATATTTTCTTTTCATTTGATGCGTAAGAACTGAATATTAAAGTGAAATGTTTGAATATGTTTTTATCATTTGGGCTTTTAACTTACGTTTAAATTTTTTGAAAAGTTTATCAAGCTATTCAGTATATGCTTAGGATGAGACCTGTTTGATTACAATCAGACCCTAAGAAAGTCCTTGTCATTTAATAGGCCTATAAACGTGTATTTTACAGAACTAGCTGTATAGTAAATAATATATTTATGGGACGTTGACTCAGGTCTCTATGAAATGTGAAGTCTCTTAAGGTAAGCACTTGCCTAAGTAAATATTTGTTGAAAGTTTTGTGGTGCGTTACTAGTTGTTAAAATATATACATCTAATAGAAAACAATTTCTACATACACGTTTTTTAAAAGTGCCATCCATATTATTTTTGACGTAAATTAAAATTCCTGTGACCTGAGAGATGTTTCAGTAAATGAATTATTTTACAGACATTAGACACTAGGTCACTTGGTGAACTACTTTCTCCTTCATACAACGTGGAAATGAGTATTTCAGTGAAAGAAATCCATCACTGTTATTCACCATAATTATTGAAATTATAGTTTCAAATAGTAATAATAATAATAATAGCCATATTCTTTAGTTGCATTTTTTACATTATAAGGATACAAGTTAGCGGGCATGATCACTTGTGGACAGAATAGAATAAACTTCCTCTAAATAGGTTTCAGTGTCTAGCAGAATTAAATCACTGATTCTCCTGTGTACAAATATTTTATAAAACAAAGAAGGGTGACGTGAGGGGCGGAGACAGTATTTTGCACATATCTGACTACGCAACAAACATCAGAACTGTACCGAACCCGGGTACTTCATTTTCATGGTAGTAATGACAGTACAAACGTTTGTTGGCATCTTCTTCTACGCATCAATCTCTGAAATTGCTTGGAACTTTAAATGAACGCTTTTATTTTTAGCTTGTCTCTTATTCATCACCTAAAACCTTTATTGAATATCGGTTTGTAGTAGTTTAACTGTTTACTTTGAATTGTTTATTGAAAGTCTTCTAGGATGTATTTCGACTGCGCAGTTCCACAAACAGTTAATAAACAAAGGTCTCTAGGCAATGGAAACTTCCAGAAGCCAAAAGTCACGAATGTAATGAGATAAGATACCACTAGTCTCCAAGTGTTTACTCACATAATCTTTACAATCCCAAGATTGTTTTGTACTTTTGTAAAAGCGCCCATGGTTATAAATTAGCACTTTTTGGACTATATGTAACTCATATAAGAGGATTATTGATCATGTTTAAGATACCGCAATACTTATCTTAGACTTGTTAACTAACTTCGGTTCCGTTAGTGTTATAAATGTATAGATACCAGCTTCGGTTGTCGCTACGTTGAAGAACACACAAAGCAACTGTAGCGTAGCTTTATACTTGCATAGACAATAATATTGGTTTTAAGGAATGTTCAAACAGACATATCCTATGTAAATGGCGGACTAATGAATGACAAACCAGTTGTATAAGTATCAAATCTATGGACGCGTACACAGAAAAAACAGGTACGATTGCCATGAAAAACCTATACTTGATAGACATAGTAGTGTTAATAAAGTAGTAATTAATGATTATACATAACAAGTATTTTGACATCAGAATTTGCAGTTTATTTATCTTAGCTAGCTAAAACACAAAATAAAAATATTATCTAGTGATATATAAGAAAACGTTAATTTGATGGATTAATAAAATTAGTATGTTTGCTGGAAGCTGGTCACTTCAGTATTTGACAATCCATTACGTAGATCTCCGTTTTATTTGTGTTGCCCATGGCCACTTTAAATTCGCTTAGAATCCATGCAAAATCGATTTCATGTTCTTATTTGGATTAATCAAACATTGCTGGACATCCACTGGTCCTTACTAAGTTTACTATATCAAAGGATCGTCGGTTAAATATCTTGTGTCATATTGGTGGCTACGGGAAGTTTGTATGATATTATGACGAATCATACTCATATCGATACATAACTTTACAACCCGTAAACTTAGATCCACATGATTGAATCCAGTAATAACAGTAAGTTACCTCTTTATCTTTTATTTTATGGCCAAACAAACAAACGCACATAATATAACGGTAATACGACTCCGGGTTTTGTTTACTCAACGTGCTTCCCATACGACATAGTGAGCATACATCAACTAGAACTAGACATTCTGTCAAGGGAGCAAGTACATTGACGCTACTGAAAATTGTTTATTCAGTCGTTTGTCGTTCATTGTTGAAATCCATATTCCTCGCGTGGAATCAGTCATGACGTTCGTGGAATAAGTGGTAGCCAGTATACGTTCAGAAGTACAAAAATTATTTATTAAATTAATGTTTCAGAATTTCTATATCTTATCAAAGCTAAAGAACTTGTATTGTTGTTATAAACGCTGTATTATCAAACAATCAAGTGTTATTACTGTTGATTTGGCTTCAGGGATAAAAATAACTAATAATCTGAAGGCTCATAATAGTGACCAATCAGGCCAATCTGAATAGCTTATTTGACACATGCAAAAGTTCGACTCAACAAACTTTCCATAATGGATTTACAACTCAGTGGACTTCATTCCATGTAATGAAAAGTCCACTCTACATAGTTCTCTCAAAAACACCCTCCTTCTCTAATATCAGGCATTCATAGCCTTCACGGATTTGTGGACGGTGACCGACCCTCTATGATGCTGTAGACGACAACATTGTATACGCATTTTATTGTCTTTTATAAAACACGTAATTTACAATGTCTGAAAAGCTCATCATGAAAACTATGTTAATATCTAGAAGCTCCAAATCAGAAGCAATATCATTACTAGCTACCCAGCCGACTCTTCGAACTGCGAAAACTCGACATTACTTCATAAAATGGGGAAAAGTCACTTCAATTTAACGAGGAAATGTTCGGTTTCAGATCAAGAAACTTTGAAGTGCATTTTATTTAGTGACAGAAAATGCCATTCCATGTAAGATATTAGATACATAACAAAATTTTTGAACGCCGAAACATCAAACACTGCAGTAACATTGGAAATTAAACAAATATATGCACTGAACGATAAGCAACTGCAGTTTGGTATACCTAGTAGAGCTCACCATTGCCGTATGCTTTTCATTGGCTACCACGGTGATTAGGTTGTATTTCAATAGTAGTTACATATATAACTCAGCCTAACATTGGATTGTATTGTATGCGTTAATAAGAACTGACGAGCAAACGTTAAGTGTTAGATCATTAATAAAAAGTAAGAACATAAGCAGTCCCAGTAAAGAGTCTCTTGATGCTATAAACGTAGGCCACATCCGACTTAAATGAACTCTACTCACCTTCGCACAGAACTCCCCCCTTCCTCAAAAGGTTGTCCAGTAGTTAGGATAGTAGTGGTCGTTTGGAGTCCACAGTGGCAAAATTGTGAAACAGGAGATTGTGAGGCACTGCTTTCAGACGCTTTGTAGAAGTCTAAAAATACCGAGTGGTTGCCGGTAGTACTTCGTTCTGCATGGATGCTGAATCCCTTTGCCAAATCTGATCCTAAACATAACAAATACCATCTGTTTGAAATCAAGTAACATAGCGCACCACATGCATACTGTCTGGAGTGTCACGTGGAATTCAGGAAACTCGAATAATCTTTTATTTTCAACTAATTTTTGCCTTTCAGGTGTCCCAGTTAACTTCATCATTGTCGGTTATAATGCCTTACATTGTAACAACATACCTAAGACATCCTACCTACTATAATTATGTATAACCTCGACGACTAAATCGCGTTGACTCCTTCCGCCTAAGTACCCTCGGCTTGTTTTAAGCGCCTTGGATCTCGAATACAAACATAAAGAAATCTATGACAAAAGTACAGCAATAATAATGGTTGTTATTATTCTTATGCACACTTGCGCAAAAGACACCAAACGGAAAATTAACTATAAGCAGCCGAACATTTGAGGCACAGTTCCACCTCACGACATATGATATAAAGGCATAAAACAACTGTTTGTGCATTCAACTTATCACAATAATGGCCTGAACGGAATAATATAGTTTGCTACGCTGTGATGAAAAAAATACACAAACTTGTCTTGTTGGATATTCGGGTGAAATATCATACCTTTCTAAACTAAGCGCATGCTTATCGTATCTACTTAAAAATGCTGAAAAGTGAGGCAATGATATGCTGCAAAAGTATACTCAAGAAAGTAAAATCCTCTAATAAATACTGTTGTTAATGCTGTTTTGCTTAGCTTCATCATTTACTATTTGAAAATATGGTCAATATTTTGGGCATCAGCCTGAAGATCACCATCACATTCGTATACAGATTGCTTTCTAAAATATGTCGGCAATATATGGTTTATTCCGATATAAAGTCCGAACTATATTTCGACCTACCTTTGCGTTCTGCATAACGATTCCGTGTCACTTCAAATATACAGGCTTGTATCTAGATAATGTGTAGCACATCTGTCAACCCCGTTATGTATATTCCTAGACACTGTGTTAACCATTGATATGCAGTAAGTTATATGAACTATTTTGGTTTTGTGAATTGCAAGTAATAACTGTCTGTGTATTGAAAGTCCGATTATATGCTTCGACAATCATATTTACTGACAATGGATTAACTCTTTGATTGAAATAAATGGTATAACGTACAAATGTGAATAAATAATAAATGGATGTTGATTACTCATATTATGCATATCTCATTCACGTCATAATTGTGCATTAAATATGAATTGACTGATAACTCATCAAGGATAACTAAAAATTTCGCAGTCTGTATTTGAACTATTTCATCTGACAAGTTAACGTAGCTAATTTGTTGCGAGTGAGGAGCTACTAGAGTTTCGGAGTACTACTGCAATTTTAAAATCGACTGAATCATTTCTTTCTTATCAAGTATTTGCTGCGATTTCCTATAAGTAGTTTTGGTGGACCTAGATAACAAAATGACCTATGTGTGATTATATTCTTGGTGCTTTTATAAACTTGTTATTATGTGGTATAGTTCATGTATTCCTCTCTGTGTGTGTCAGTGCCTGCGCGTCGACCTACTCCCCTCTTTTGTTACCTTGTCTTGGTGTAGTACGTTAAGCTGATCTTCACATTTTTCCCCTGCCATTGGTTGTCCTATTACTACTCCTTTGTGCTTATCAATATTTAGGACGGTGATTTTCTCATTTACGTACATATATCCTTAGTCAGAATTTTATTTCCTTGACCACTTGATTGCTGAGCTGTTTACTTCTGAGTGCTGATTATCTATTATTTGTGATTTTTTTCTCACTTGCACAACACACTGCTACAATATCCCTCATTTAGTCAAAAGCTTCTTCCGCGCGTCAAAGTAAAATATAAATACTTCTTGTTTCGAAACCCATTCTAGGCCTAGAGATCGATAAGTGGCTTTATAGCACACTGGTACATCGATTGTTATTTAAATGAAAACCCTTATTTATTGAGATTGGAGAAATAGCCTTCACTGTCTCCATATCAGTTGTCCGTCACTTTATTAAAAAACCTCCCTTAAATGACGGCTTATTCGTTTAAAATAATTTTTGCTAGTTCACAGGGAGAAAAAGATATCAAACACTCATCTACATTGAAATCGTTCTTGATAGCGGCCACGTCAAAATAGTCATAACCATCTGCGGATCTTTGTGTTGTCTTATTCATATCAGGTTTTACATAGAACGGTGTGATTTTGAAAGAATATGAAGTCATTGGAAATTTGACAAGCCCTCTTGCTTTGTCATCACTCGGCTATCATAGGTATTTTAAAGTTCCACAGTCAGTGTTAAGCGCCTGTAATTAGATAAGTATTCCGTCTACAAACACAGAGTCGGCCACGGTTTCTTATAAAAACCGTAGTAATATACACACTAGCTCAACAGTGTGGTCTGCCTCTTAGTGAATAAGTACGATGAGAAACCATTCCTAATTTTTAAGGTTTAATCACTGTATATGTCATCACCATCAAGAATGATAGTATACATGACAAGTGTAATTCTAAGACATCAATACAGCTCTTAATAAAATTATTTCGAACACTATTACTGTACTTGTCATACAAACAGTCATCGTTCGACAACCTATACCATGAACTGTGTCATTTACATGTTGCTATTCCATAATTTCAAACACTTCGAACACCGTAACTTTTTTCACGTGATTCGCATATTTTGTTTATTGCAAGATATCTTGTAGTACTCCAACAGTATTACTTACTTCACTCACACTCTTATGGTAATCAGGAATAACAAAATGACATACATGAAGGCAGAATGCCCAAAGCTTAATATAAGTTCTAATAAACCGAGCGATTTCCCCTCTACTAATTTTTCTTCTCTTTATCCGTCAGACGCATAACCAAGTTGGAGCGATTTTAAGCAACAATTATTTGATAGTTCTTCCCTTTCATTCTCTAAAACATCCGTCAACGATGCGTTTATCACCAATCAGCAACTAGCTGACAGACGCACACCACTTGTTAAAGTCGTCAACACTGCCGATCAGAATATTGATATTGGCACTTGCGAAATTGGAACTGACGACATAAAGTCAACGCATACCATGATGCAATACGTCCAACAAGATCTGGCATCAATATCATACCTATTAAATAAACATAATTGACATAAAAGAAAAGAAGCAAGCCGATCATAGATCATTCATAAATGACTCTTTTGTGTATGTCAGTGCAACATAGTCCAACTTATTGAATGAAAAACATAGATATACTGAGTTAAAACTTCAATTGAAATTACTCTACTATATACTAACACTCTAGGTATAAAATGTAAGGAAAAGTGATCTAATTATACTGGATAATGATACACACAGTAAAAATGATTCTCATAGGATTCCAAGAACCTACTGGCTGAATATATTCTCCTTGTTCAACAGTTTATGCAAATTTATGTTTCTAGTTGGAATTCTATTTTACAATCTCTATCTCATTTGTCTTCCTACCAGTCATTTATCCATCATATTATTCAGGTAATGACGTGAATCACTGACATTATATTTGGCCTACATTGTGTTTAGTTACCTTTAAGTTAGAGTAGGTGTGAGTTAGAGGAACGTTAGGATTGAGCAAACTAAGATGTAGCATCAGTTTGTAAAATTACTGACTTAGTTGGAATCATGTTAGCAGATTAAGACTAGTCGATTAGAACCCAGGTAATACCACTGACGACCGTAGTGTTATCACTATTTCAGTCTCGTTTACTGTTAATTGGTGATTGGAAGAGATGTGATACGAAACCAAAAACATACGAACGTAGTTGATATCAATATATAAGTTCTTCTCTATCAATACACCGCCACATTCAGTGGAGGCGTCCAAAAATAATTATTCAATAACCGGCAACCCCTATGTTTGAACACTATGAACTCGTTTCATATATTATAAGTGCCTTAAAAGTTTCTAACACTTTCAAGTAAGATATCATTTTGCAAACCTACAACAACAAAGTTATGGCTACAACATATTGACATTAAAAATATAATACAATCGTTATGCTATTACTTTTATTAACAGATTATTGTCAAATAAACACATTCAAATAATCATCGCATACACGTAACATACTACTTATATCTACATTCATTCATTGTTGAATATGCTCTGTTTTCTAAGTAGTATAACTTCATTTTGTGTATTTGTCTTGCATTCCTAATGGGTTATACTTTCACTTTCATCAGTCATTCTCTATCATAACTTGCATTTACTATCATTTTCAATTCATATTAGACAGTAGTATCTTTCTAAACATTTACTTCTCATTGTATTTCATCAGTTTTGTGATTTATTGACAATTTACATTCTCTAAATGACTTAGAAGTCACACAATCTACTTTGAATGTTTGCTTAGTTTTACACAGAGTAGGCGCTTGATTTGCTCATCTTTATGTTTTCGTCTGTTCCCTATAGTTGGTCATCTTCTATATTTTGATTGTATCAGTTGTAGCATTTCGAATCTTTGATGTTTTGATGGTTTTCTAAAGTTAAAATTCTATAGTTGAATGCCAACAATTTAGTGGTATAATTTTATTCATTGTTTATAAATATAAGTTGATAGTGTCGAGAAAATTACATAGCTCACTTCTATCAGAGGTTCGAACTGATGAAGTTGTCCAGAATGACAATGAAAGCTCTGCAATGAAATCATCCAATTAAGAGAATACAATTAAACTAAAACTACATTTATAATATTCTAAAATGTATTGAAATGAATTCATGCTGAATTAAATATCAATATGTTGTATCATCTACATTCTAGTTGACTTGAAAAATGTGGAACAACAAACATTTGAATAGAATAAGATGATAATGTTAGTTCATTTCGCCTGATTCTCTTCAACTGATGCATCCAATCTACTGTAATATTTCAAAATCAAAATTAGAAAGTAGTTCGAACATAACCAAGTTAAGGTGATTGATTGAAGATTGTTGATGAAATTCTACAGTGACATTGATGTAACATTGGTAAAGTTATTGTTGGGTGGTGGGTACACACTAATAAACAGTCGCATGTAAGGATGAAACAGTTTACCAGTGCTTCCTAGTTGTCAGTGGTTGTTTACGTCAAACCAGTTCCTGATATCAAATTGAAAATGACATAACAGTGTAATAACAATCAGTCGAAGACTCAATACTGCACTTAACGGAACGTACGCCGAAGCTAAACTAAATATTTTATGCACAACAACATATTCGTTTACTCAATCTAAGGTAGACAAACTCCCATTTTATGTAACCGACTACTGCATCTATGTGTTTACATGTACCTGTCAAGGTGCTTGAATTGATGGAACAGAAAATGAGCTTATCTTAGATTCTTCAAGTACATTACAAAATTTCTTTGGTTTAGTTGTCGAAAAACCTTGAACAGAAAAGTATTACAACATCTCCTAGACACATGACAACAGGTTATACTATGAAATTCTTCAAGGTAAATTGAAAAAAGCCAAACTCCATCCTTTCAAAGTTTTTTCGAAGCTTTTGCTATCAAAACTCTGAAATCTGAATTGTAAATCCAAAAGGAACACTTGTGGCATGATCTGGAATGCATACTGCTGAGAAGTCTCATACTAGGACGAAACAGCTGTCAAGTGCTCCATGGTTTTCAGTGTAACCCTGCCAACATCAACCTGCGTTGAATTCAATCAACTAAAGGTTAATATCAAGATGTCTTGACTACAACATATTACCACTTAGTGTTTTCAGCTTCAAACTCTGATTATCTAATCAAAACAACAAGAAAATATACAAATTATAACACAGTTCTGTTTTAGTGAAACTTCAGGTGACGACATTAATCTATTTTCAGTTCGTTACCCAGAGAAAGAGCATTTAGGTTATCGTATATCCTCTTACTTCATATACATATGCAATAAATATATCATACATGTAATGAGAAGTTAATAACGACGATTTAGATAGGGATGTATTTGGAACTGATTAGAACGAACTAGCCGTCGAAAACTAACCATACCGCCCAAATTCCTGTTCTGTCCAATCACATCTTGCACATACATGCCAACATATGAATGTACAATATTGAAGTTATTTTACTCATGGGCAATTACGGCTTCTACGAACCAACATTGTTATAGACTGATGATGCATTATGACCTGATCATTCATTTTCCAACTTACTCAAATCTAATCTATAATTGTTTATACTAGTTGTCTAAGTACAATACAATTTATTATAGCAGCATACATAAGACAGATATACACAAGATCATACTGTTCAGTTTAAACTTATTTTCAGTTGGAAGCAGATCGGAGTTTACGAACTTAAGATTACAAATTGACATAGATTAGACAAACACTGATATCCAGGAATCACTTAATAGCTATCTCGTCACAATGTGGAATTCCTCAGAAGTGTTCAACAACTCCTATTAGGAAATTGAATTCATGACTGCACCTTTAGTGATGAACGCGTATTTGACAATACATTACACACATCTGTATCATTGAAAGAGTCAGTATCTGTATATGTTGGATAGAATGAGGCAATTTGTAAAAGTGTTCTACTAACTAAAATTTCAAGTTAGTTAGTACTTACCTACGAAAGGTATTTACAATCCTCGAGGAAACGATACCACGCAAATACATATTGATGGTAAATCATTTTTTGTAAGACAGGGATACTTGCATATATTGATTCATAATAACTTGATGGTCTGGAGACTAACTAGTCATAGGCAACACCATTACAATACCATCTTCACAATACTTTATATATACAGACAGCTAAATGAATAGATATACAAGAGACTTACCTGCTTTGTTTATATGCATTCATAAATGCTTCATAGGCTTTAGAATATTCATTCAATTTGATGTGACAATAACCAAGAAGACAATATAACATACCAATATCATGAATAGTTTTCTGATTATTATAATCATTCATTGAATAATGAAATGATTTTTGTTTAATCAAATTAATTGATGTAGTCAAATATTGTACTGCACTTAACCATTGTGATGTTTGCATATGAACAATTCCTAGATTACTTGCAATTCTCCAATTGAATGGTGTTAAATAGATGGCACGTTTAAAACAAGTTATTGACTGGTGAAAGAAAACAATCATTTCTATTGATTAATATAGAGAAGTAAGTGTTAACTACGAGAAAAATAGAGATCAGAAACATGAAGACGATCTGTTGCCAAGGTGACAAATAATGTCAACACAATATACTACTAGGATGAATTTGTTTATTCCAATTGATTTGTTATAGACTGAAGATGGTTAGCCTATGTTGCTATATGTGCATCATCAGCGAATTGCCCCGATATAGAGATTATTCACAAGTAACATTTATGTTGGATTGTGACTGGGAAGTGGAAACCAGGATGCACGTTTCGTCCTATTTGTGACTCGTCGGCTGGATGTACCTGCATTCAAATTTTGATGTTCACAGTGGGAATATACAAATTCAACCTAATATCAATGCGCTTATTGCACGAGTGTGATTGTCTGGAGTCAGTAGTCTAGTGGTGGACGCGGTGGCGTTTGAGACGAAACGGACTGAGTTCGATGCTCAATATAAACATCAACATTGGGATGTAGGTACATCCAAAAGATATGTATCAATTCGGACGAAACGTGCGTCCTAGATTCCACTTGCCAGTCATAATTTAACTAAAACAACAAACTACCTTTTCGTCCATATCGTAACTTAGGTTAGTTACTATTCATTACATCAAAAAGTGAGTACATTGAATGACAAGGCTAGTTAATTAATAACAAAGCCTATGCCTAAACTTCTTGTTTAACAGCGAACATTCACAATGAGAGGAATTTTTTCAAAGACTAATTCCTGAGACTTGTAATATCATAGTGATAAATGGACAGCTGTCGCCGCCATATGTATATTTATAGATTTTATATGAGATAGCGAGTGCTTGTGAAGCCGTAATTCAATACATATTGATGTGAGCTTGAAATTATAGAAAGAGCAATTAATAATTTCATGTATATTGTATTAGGAACATTTGAAACTTCTGTAAGATAAGCAAATAACAGCCACAAATGTAACAGAATACTGAATTCGGGAGGCTTATCCATAAAACTATCACTACATATTCTCCTAGATCTTATTCAACTGATACTAACCGAAGATGGGCATCGAAGAAATGTCTTATGGAATAAATGAAGTAAATTATATACTAACTGTCCCAAAAGATAGAGAGCTATAGTAAACTCTTTCTGAAACTACAGCTGAAATGTAAGTAACAGTCGAATTCCTAAGGTACTTCAAAATAGGAGAAATTTTAGGAGTCTTTGAAAATTTCCAGAACTAAAAATGATAAAATTGTAACAAACTATTCACACGATCAGAAGATCTTCAGTTTTATTTGAAAAAGTACAAAGCGATTCACAATCTTTGAACGTTTGATATCATTTTACTACAAGTCATGCAAAGTCATTGGAAGTTAAACTTGATTACATAATACTATTTCGTTTGTCAATTAATAGTTAAACATGAATTTTCTGAACTATGAATCAGAATATAACTACAATAACAAGGTGATGAATGTCAACACAGTTAAACTTAAACAACTATTGATAAAGAATTGTTTAAACAATGATGAATAAGTATGAATTAGGTTGGCTTATGATTGGCAAGTGGAATCTACGACATGCGTTTCGTACTAAATATGACTCGTTGGCCGGATCTACTTACATTCCAGCGTTTATATTCACATCAGCACTCTAACTCAGTTTGTTACGTATTCGCTTCAGTTTGTTACAAGTCAACAAGAAGATATAAATACCTTCAAGTAAAATAATCAAGAAGATTTATGGCTCATGTTAGTATATATGACAGTGATTTATTTACTAGAATAACTCGTCTAATTCGGAAGTCGTCAATATGTTTCTGAACAACATCGTCAATGCTTATTACACGTAGAAATGAGCATTTTAGTTATTTCGCAATTGTTTATTCAATTCATTCGACTGCTCTTCTTTGTGATAAGCTGTCGTAAATGAGGAAATTGATTATATCCATACATTTCAGAAATGAATCATTATTCATTGTACAATGATGCATACAGTGGATAGAATCCGATTGAAGTTACTAAAAATAGGTTAAGATATGATGGTTAGAATGAGTTTCTTACGAGAATACACTTTTGATGCGATAACAAATGCCACTATTAACCACCAGATATTGATATCTCATTCACCAAGGGAAAATCAGAAGGCAAACTCTACCTTGTGACTGGAGAAAATCAATTATCTGAGGAGAACACTAATTTCTAATGTTGTCACCTGTATAGGATTAATCTAATAACAATGAAAAAGTGTTGGCAAGTCTGTTTTCATTGAATCGCTTTACTTTGAGATTAGATTATTCTAGAAGGTCATTCTGATCATGTAGCAACATAAAATGAATACATAAGGTAGATAAACGACTACTTCAATAAGGAATAATTTAAAACATCGATATGATCGTCAGTTTGTTCCAATTACAAATTATTATTCATAATGCAAGAGTATTTTAGTGCCATTAAAGTTAAATTGTGGCTAGTGAAGAAAATTTAGAAAAAGTGTTTCGTCCTGTTTGGGACTCGTCAGTTAGATGTACATGTATCTCAGTGTTGATAAATACACCGGAACTCAAATTCACTTCTTTTTCTCTGCCAAACGCCACCGCGTTCACTATTACGCTACTAATGCAGATATATATCAAACTAACGAATTCTAAACAGGATGTAACGCGCATCCTAGAATACACTTGCCAGCCACAATCCAACTCGAACGATAATTGTGAATTACTGCTATATTGAGGTAATCCGCTCAGCATTCATATATGGTAACAAAGACCGATCAATTTCAGTCCATGATAAATTAACAGCAAAATTCAAATGTATTTAAATTAGATTTTAGTATTCTTTTCAGATTATGATTAAGCAGCATCTGATATTGACTGTCGATACAAGGTGATTGTTTACTACCCACTGATGGGATTTGATTTTACCTCGTACAAAATGATCTTGTGTTTTGTCAGATTGTTAGATTGTTTACTACTCACTGACTGTATTTATTCAATGCCACATCATAATCTCCATGTAATGGCTTTAGAAGAATTGTTGAACTTAAACATTCGAATGCTAATTGATCTTGATTAGTTTGAAAGTACAATGAACCCAGATTATAGAACAGATCTGGATCTTCAGGAACAAGTCTGTGTTAAATGATAACAAAGAAAGTATTTCCTAGATAAACGATTTCTCATTTATTTAGCTAAATATTCAGAAAATTGCTTTATTTAGCATGGGTTAACCTCAGTGTGTTTAATGTTCAATAGTGTTATTATATTTTGACACATGTTTAAAATGATTGACTATTGCCACATTATATCACCTATGGAGTGGACGAAATGCCTAACCATCCGCTAATAAACAAGTATGCTGTGCAGCGATCGGAAGTGCTTTATATCATGAATATGTAACGTGGTCATTAAAGGTAAACAACAATCGTAGGTTCTTGGTTTTTGATCACATCTCTCACGTTCATTAAGACTACTGGGTTAGCAATGATAAAGTTAAATGGAATGAAAGATGATGAATTAATTGATGTATTTATGAAACCTTATCGACTGGGTGTTTATCACATGTATTATGCATGTCTAACCATTGCCTATATCAACGCGTAATGCTAAATGATATCAGAGGATAAGAGTGCTAAATCAGGACATGGCATCAGCCTATAATGACATTAATGGTTGGTCTGAATCGAATTGATAGACATAGACTAGTTAGTCTGGGTTGCGCAACTAATGTTTCTAGATGTTAGAGACAAGGTTATATAGCTGTGACATGATGCAAGTACACTGACTCTTTGTCTTCCTTTATATCCCGAGGTTATGTGTTGTACACGTTTCATTTAACAAACAAAATCTTTCTTCAAGGATCATATTCTCAATATTCACTCCTTTCTTAACTACTACTGATTTTGTCATGCTTACTACTACTTTGATATTCATGATTTTGTGCTAAAGACATGTAACAACTTGAATCGAAGCATATATGCACCAGGTTCTATATTGCATATGACCGATCATATTTCATTCATTAATGACTCTTTAGTGTAAAAATGATTCTCATAGGATTCCAAGAACCTACTTGTTGAATATATTCTCCTTGTTCAACAGTTTATGCAAATTTATGTTTCTAGTTGAAATTCTATTTTACAATTTCTATCTCGTTTGTCTTCCTACCAGTCATTTATCCATCATATTATCCCGTTAATGACATGAATCACTGACATTATATTTGGCCTCCGTTGTGTTTAGTTACCTTTTAGTTAGAGTAGGTGTAGGTTAGAGGAGCTTTAGGATTGACCAAACTGAGATGTAGCATCAGTTTGTAAAATTACTGACTACTACTTGGAATCATGTTAGCAGATTCAGACTAGTCGATTAGAACCCAGGTAATACCACTGACAACCGAAGTGTTATCACTCTTTCGTCTCGTTTACTGTTAATTGGTGATTGCAACAGACGAGATACGAAACTAAAAATCCACTCGGACGTAGATGTTATCATTCTCCAAGATTTCTTCTATCAATACACCGCCACACTCAGTGGAGGCGTTCAAAAATGATCACCAAATTGGTGAGCCTGACGTGTGAACAGTATGATCTGTACTTTTATTATAAGTCCCTTAAAAGTTTCTAACACTTTCAAGTAAGATATCATTTTGCAAACTTACAACAATAAAGTTATGGCTGCAACACATTGACATTAAAAATATAATACAATCGTTATGCTATTACTTTTATTAACAGATTATTGTCAAATAAACACATTTAAATAATCATCGCCTACACTTAACATACTATTTATATCTACATTCATTCATTGTTGAATATGCTCTGTTTTCTAAGTAGTATAACTTTATTTTGTGTATTTGTCTTGCATTCCTAATGGGTTACATTTTCACTTTCATCAGTCATTCTCTTTCATAACTTGCATTTACTATCATTTTCAATTCATATTAGACAGTAGTATCTTTCTAAACTTTTACTTTTTTGATTGTATTTCATCAGTTTTGTGATTTATTGACAATTTACATTCTCTAAATGACTTAGAAGTTGCACAATCTACTTTTAATGTTCGCTTAGTTTTACACATAGTAGGCGCTTGATTTTCTTATCTTTATGTTTTCGTCTGTTCCCTATAGTTGGTCATCTTCTATATTAGTTAGTTCATTTCACCTGATTCTCTTCAACTGATGCATCCAATCCACTGTAATATTTCAAAATCAAAATTAAAAAGTGGTTAGAACGCAACCATGGAAAAGTGATTGATTGAAGATTGTTGATGAAATTCTACAGTGATATGATGTTAAATAGGTAAAGTTATGGTTGTGTGGTGAGAAAAACGATTTCAGAGTTGTTATATCTTGGATTATTATTCAATTAACATATCCAGAACTGAATTGATATGGTTTATGGCGATTGGTGTTAAGCTTTAATTGATAAAACTAGTCACAGATCAATGTTGGCAGGGTGTTATTGAAAATTAGAAGGTACTAGGCAACTATGTTTTACTTTTATAGAAGTAATTCTACAATTGGATGCCAGTTCAGTGGTTGAGAAAGTTAGTCGTTCGACAATCTCAAGCTTTTGGGGCATGATCTGGAATGCATACTGCTGAGAAATCTCATACTAGGACGAAACAACTGTCAAGTGCTCCATGGTTTTCAGTGAAACCCTGCAACACCGACCTGCGTTGAATTCAATCAACTAAAACTTAATATCGAGATGTCTTGACTACATCATATTACCACTTAGTGTTTTCAGCTTTAGATTATGATTATCGAATCAAAATTCACCAGGAAACATACGATTTATAACACAGTTCTGTTTTAGTGAAACTTCAGGTGACGACATTAATCTATTTTCAGTTCGTTACCCAGAGAAAGAGCATTTAAGTTCTCGTATATCCTCTTACTTCATATACATATGCAATAAATATATCATACATGTAATGAGAAGTTAATAACGACAATTTAGATAGGGATGTATTTGGAAGTGATTAGAACGAACTAGCGGTCAAAAACTAACCAGACCGCTCAAATTACTGTTCTGTACAATCACATGTTGCACATACATGCCAATATATGAATGTACAATATTGAAGTTATTATACTCATGGGTAATTACAGCTTCTACGAACCAACAATGTTATAGACTGATGATGCATTATGACCTGATCATTTGATTTCTAACTTAATCAAATCTAATCTATAATTGTTTATGCTAGTTGTCTAAGTATAATACAAGTTAATATAACAGCATACATAAGACAGATATACACATGATCATACTGTTCAGTTTAAACTTATTTTCAGTTGAATGCAGATCGGAGTTTACGAACTTAAGATTACAAATTGACATAGATTAGACAAACATTGAAATTCAGGAATCACTAAATAGCTATCTCGTCACAATGTGGAATTCCTCAGAAGTGTTCAACCACTCCTATTAGGCGATTGAATTCATGACTGTACCTTTAGTGATGAACGCGTATTTGACAATACATTACACACATCTGTACCACTGAAAGAGTTAGTATCTGTATATGTTGGATGGAATGAGGCAATCTATAAAAGTGTTCTACTAACTAAAATTTCAAATTAGTTAGTACTTGCCAACAAAAGGTATTTGCAATCCTCGAGGAAACGATACCACCCAAATACATATTGATGGTGAATCAATTTCTGTATGACTGGGATACTTGCATATATTGATTCAAAAGAACCTGATGGACCGGAGACTAGAAATATCATAGACGCCTAGAGGTTAAACACAATCTACTGGAGGGATGTAAGCTTTTTCAAACATCCCATTCTAGTTTCATTTTCTGGGTCAATGTGGATAAATGTATAAATGCCTATAATATGAGCACATTTTAATCTAATGTCGTTAATTTTATGTTCCAACCCATTCCATTCCTCTCACTTGCCTAATTGTCGTGTCAGTCGTGAGAACTATAAACCATACTTGAACATGGAGATACGCTCCTATTTGGGACTGATCGGTTGAATGTTCCTGCATCTCAATGTTGATATTTATTCTGTGATTGGAACGCAGTCCGCTTCGTGCTAAACACCACAGCGTTCACCACTCGGCTACTGCTTCCAGGTCTTCACACTTGTGCATTGTGTGAATCGACTACAAAGATCTATGAACTTGATTATTGTACACAATTAATGAAACTCTAAAGATCGATCAAACTACAGAAGGTGTTTTCAAAAGGGCAAGTTCAACCACTAATATAAAATAGATTTATGTTGTTTCGTTAGTTTTCCATCAACTGCTGCATACAACCTAGAATTATATTTTACAAAATTAGTATTCGAAATAAAGTTTAACATACTCATGAGAATGACTGAACTTAATTGAAATCACAAGTACATAAACATGTTAAATATGAAAATATAATTAATACGTTGGATACATCCAACCGATGAATCATAGATAGGACGAAACGCGTGTGCTGGATTCGGCTTTCCAGTCACGATCCAACTTAAATGTTACTTGTGAACTGTCGTTATATCAAAGCGATCAGCCCAGGATGCACATATAGCAACAGAGGCTGACCAGTTTCAGTCCATTACAAATTAGCGGGAAGATACAATTATTTTCTAATTACATATGCACCTATTGCACAAGTATGACGAACTGAACACAGTAACCTAGTGGTAAACGCGGTGGCGTTTAGCACGAAGCTGACTGAGTTCGGATCCCAGTATAAACATCAACATTGGGATGCAGGTACATCCAGCTGATTAGTCCCGAATGGGACAAATCGCGCGTCCTGAATTCAGCTTGTCAGTCACAATCCAACTTAAAGGTTGGATAGAATGTTGTAAATGTCTGTCCAATGTGAAAGAATGTACTAGAAAACAAGATGGTAATTAGAGTATAGCTGATTGCATAATAAGAAGATTGAAGCGTCGATTGGTAACATAGAAATTGCTTTAGGATACTTAAGAAGATTTGAAGCTTTTTGTCTATTCAATACTTTGAAGAAGCTGAGACGAAGATGATAAAACAACTAAGCTGACGACTATCAAACATAATTCAATTATATTTCAAATAATCCTTAATGTATGTACATGAAAACCTAACCACTCAGTCAACCAACTACAAAATTAACATTAACATCAATACAAAATAAGAGTAACAATCACTGTGAACTAGAATAACGTATACACAAGTAAGTGTAGTTCACAAGTGAAAAGTGATATACTAACAGTTAGTGTGATAAACAAGAGGGAGGATAGTGCGTGGAGAACTTAATCGGAGTAACATATTCACTTTGCATACAATTCAGATAAATGAAATAGTCTACCGAAATCAATCCCAGATGATAATCAATCTTCTTTAAGTGCCCAGTATATCACCAATAGTGTAAATTTGTTAAAATCTCAACTAACTATTCAATTGTACAAGAAATAAGACTAGTAAGATGGTATACAGTCGAACATCCACATTATTATCACTGCAAAAACATCAGCTTTCATTCTCATATTGTTTCACTAGTCAATCCAATTAGATTGATTTTACCTAACTCAATACGCACATGAGCCAATGCATTTAATATATTGGGTTCTTAAGTAAGATGATTCATCTCTATGATCTATTTTTTGGTAGACTATTTCAAATATTTTTCGCCTTTTGTAAAGTAAACATTTGATTTCTTTCAGTATTATGTCTCTCTTACTTTATCCTTTTGTCTGACTCATCGATTGTTAGTATGTAATTTCCCGTTTGTGAACTACAGTTAATTACCCGTGTATACTTACCCTCATCCCCCTACAATTCACTTTCATTGTCACCTCTATTTTGCATTTAAGTTAAGTCCCTAGTCGATGGACTGTATAACCAGGGTTTATGTATACTTAAAAGACTGTTTGAAATATAATTTGATTTGTCTAGTTGATATATTGGACTTGTATTCTTCCTGTGTCTGTTTGAGACTGATTAAGCATCTATACAGGTGTAAGGGTATCTATTAGATTGTTGTGTTTATCGTTGATCGCTGTAATTTGGTGCTTACAACGTCAATTCAAACAATTGGCAAGACTATCCATATCATAACATTATTCTGTCTCGGCTAATAATCTCTCTTTATTACTTTATTAATTTCATGTAAGTAGATTGAAGTCAGTTGGTATGAAATCATAATTTCACCAATGTTTAGGTCCAACTGTCATATATCAGCAAACTGATTGTTTAATTCTGTGTGTGTATGTGTGTGAGGGGGAGGAACTAATTCACCTTAGAGGTTCTTAAACTACATTGTTCCTCATCGAGGTTTATAACTACACTACTAAGCAATTCAAGGTTCAACTGACTTTTCAAAAATACTGGAAATACTAACAATGAAATCCAACATCCACTCTATACATTCATTCATGAAGAATACTGAGGAATACAACTTACAAGAAAGCAACCAATTGTACTAACATCAAATATAAGTTTACATTACTTCATTAACAGTTCAACGAAATAACATTCAGTTTAGAAAAATCCCACATTTAACAATTGACATGATCATGATTAACATCGACAGAACTACATATTCACATAAATATTAATCTGTACATAGAACTTTTGATGGACTATGCAAAGTACCAAGTAATTGTGATGTTTGATGCAATTCAATTGTTCCAAGTTGCGTTTTCAATTGAGTGACTATTTTGTCAATCTGAAACAAATTCGAAAAGATAGACCATTACGACGACAACGACAAGAACAACTACTACTACTACAACGACGACGACGATAACGATGACTACAACTGCTGCGACTATTTCTACTTTTATTGCTTTGGAAGTCAATCAGATAAATTCAGCATTAAAGAGTAACTGAATGAAATTTATGTGACAATTCAATAACAGTGAGGAACAACATTTTGTTGATATCGTTGAATAACCTCAGAATCGCCTAGCAACAAATCACTCAACAGCTAATCAGAATTAATAAAGTGACGTCAAGGATGAACCTGTTACAGGTAGTCAAATTAACATGTCAGAGTTGTGCATCAAGTTTTGAAGTAGAAGTAGAAGTCATGTGGATGGATATATATGTAGTAACCACTTTACTTGCTTGCCTCAAGAAGCTTAAAATAATCTTGATATTATCAAAAAATGTATTTATGTTATCACGACAAACCAAGAGGTTTCTCTATGCCATTGTCAAAATCGCTGAAGTTCGTCCTCTATTCTTTATTCCTACAAAACAACTACAAGTTAAAGCATGTGATGAAATGTTTCATGGAAGAATTAATATACTCATCTACAGTATTAATAAATGAAGAGAACTGGCTACGTGATACTTAATGAATACTGAAAACCTTACAGATCATCTCATCTAATTAACTTCTGGAAAAAGAATCTTCAAATGAATGAAAACATCGTTTACTAACTTACATCATGTTTATTTACCCAATATGGTAATGTCAATTCATTAGTTGTTGATAGAAGTTTCTCGTATTTTGTAAACAATTGATGTGCTAATCTCTTGTTTGATTTTACTAAGAAACTGGCACAATTTAAAATAACTAAAGGATTTTTACTACAAAAGAGTGTAAAACAAACAAGAGATAATGGTGACAATCTTCGATAAGAAAATGATATCAATAAGAAAACAACAATGTCATAGTGCAATGACGTGTTGTCGTCAATCATAATCGATCAACAGGGTAGGAGGGGGTTGTGGAGATAGTTAACTCTCAATCTTGTTATCACGAAGTGATATGAGCTAGTTAACCACTGATCACCTGGAAACAGTGGACATCTGTTCCGTTCTAGTATGGGACTCCTCAACAATGCCCATCCACGACCCCATCGGGGAAATAACCTAAGGCCCCGACTAGGGACCTCTAGCTCCTCGGCGAACGCTTTACCATTGAACCACTGAGTCGGCTCCCAACCGTTGATGTTTCAGATTCGGTCATTTCATGATACGTTTGCGCGACCTCAGTGATCCGATGGTAAAGCGTTCGCCGCGGAGCTAGTGGGTTCGTTTTTCGACTCCAATGAGGTCGTGGATGCGCACTGTTGAAAAGTCTCATATCAGGATATAATCAATCACTGTGAATGTTTTTTTGAATGTGTGTACGTAAGTATGTGTGTATGCACGTATATTCATATATGTGAATATATGTGTACATGTGCGTGTGCATGTACTCATGTGTATCATCACGATCAACTGGAAAATGTCTTTCTTTATTCATATGATTTTTTGAATCGTCATTATTACCATGACAACAAATCTCAATATCATAGATTACATAACATTATCAGTTTATTATGCTCATCAATACAACAAAGCCAACAAATCATTTCCTTTATTACATTATAGTATTAACATACAATCTGATTGGATTTACTCTTCATCGTATAAAATGTAACTCAACACCTTATGGTAATTATGATTGTTTTGTGATCCTATTTTCAAATGGCCTTTTAAATGTACAACTGACAAGTTTTGGGCACATTTCAGCAGACAGTAATCAATGAAATGATTCACCATTCTAAGCATGGATCATTATCTAATTATGCACTTCATTTAACATATTTACACATTACTGCCTTATTTTGATTAATGAGACTCTCATGGATTTCAAACTGTAAGAGTAAGGATAATGAAGTTATGGAAGGCAAATTGTTCACTCAAATTATTTCACGGAGGTTGATGATCATTAAACGACTGAAAAAGGTATTGTACTCAATGAGTAAGCTAAATTTTCTAATTTTACATTCTATATGTCTATTCTGAGGTGGATACACCAGTGAATTGTCTACAAATTGTTCGACGATCATCACTGAAACACATGTCCTAGTCGCCGCATTCAATGTGGATTAGGAGCTTCACCATTTAATGTACCTGATATGCTGGCAACTAAAGAAGATTGATTATCATCTAGGACTGCTTTTTAGTAGACTATTTCAATTATCTTAATTGTATGCAAAGTAAACATTTTGTTCCTATCATTATGAAGTTCCCCATGCCTTATTCTTCCTCCCAGTTATCGCATTAACTGTTAGTATATGAGATTTCATTTATGAACTATGGTTAATGAATGGTGCATACGTTGCTCTAGCTCACAGTTATTGTAACTCTTACTTTGCATTGATGTGCATTTTTTAATTAGTTGACCACTTGATCAGTTTCATGTATAAAGCATTGTTTGAAATATAGTTTAGTTCTGTCTGCTGGTCAACTTAGTTGTGTTGTCTTCTTCATCGCGGCTTTGAAAACTATTAGTTACAGGGCAGACATACGGTGACCAGCTAAGCACTCATTCACTTGTTACTGTAAACTCATGGACACAAGGCGTTGGGGATTCAAAATCCCCCAAAATACAGTCGTTCAGTAAATCAAGCCAAAGGTGCTGTATTGATTTTTCTGTAAGATTGATTTGTAAACTTTCATCAATTAATTCAATTTTAAATGAGACACATAAACATTGTTTCCTAGTCTCGTCTGATGTATTTTTGCTCTACAGTATAATCTACCTACAAGTCTAGTCTTTTGGAGTAGCTGTTGTGCTGTGAAGGTACAAACCTTAGTACCTGATCGAAGCAACCAACTGATTACCTAGAAACAATGGACGGCAGTTCCGTTCTAGTATGGGACTCTTCAACATCATAGTATTGACATATAATCTGATTGGATTTACTTTTCATCGTATAGAATGTAACTCAACACCTTATGGTAATTATGATTGTTTTGTGGTTCTAATTTCAAATGACCTGTCAAATGTACAACTGACAAGTTTTGGGCACATTTCAGCAGACAGTAATCAATCCAATGATTCACCATTCTAGACATGGATCATTAACTAATTATGCACTTTATTTAATGTATTTACACATTACTGCCTTATTTTGGTTAATGAGATTCGCAAAGATTTCGAACCGTGAGAGCAAGAATAAAGAAGTTATCGAAGGCAAATTGTTTACTTAAATTATTTCATGGGAGTTGAGAATCTTTCAACGACTGAAAACGGTATTGTACTCAATAAGTAAGCTAAATTTCTAATTTTACATTCTATATGTCTATTCTTAAGTGGAAACACCAGTGAATTGTCTCCATTTGTTCGATGATCATCAGTGACCTGTTCAGTGAATTATGTTTCTAAGACGAAGTAACATGGAGTCATAATTAACGCACAGCTCAGTTCAAAGCTACTTTATCCCAAATTAGTAAATGTCATAATCAATGTCATAATAAATGAAAGAAACATGACGATTTAAGTTGAATTTTGACTGGCAAGTGGAATCCAGAATGCTCATTTCGTACTATTTGGAACTTATCGGTTAGATGTACCTACATCCCAATGTTGATGTTCATACTGAGAATCGAACTCAGTTTGTTTCGTGTCAAACGCCACCGCGTTCATCACTAGACTATTGCGTTCAGACAGCCACACTTGCCAGTCACAATCCAACTTAATTGTTACTTGTGCATAATCACTTTATTGAGCCAATCCGATAAGGATGCACATATAGCAACAAAGACTGACCAGCTTCAGTCTATAATAAATCAATGGGAATATACAAATTCATCCTAAGTAACATGATGATAAACAACTAACGTAAAAAATAATAATTGGACATTGAAGTTATGATTCTATAAGATGAAAACAACATTGAAACTTCCATGAAGTAGTTGAAGATTAACAGTGACTGCATATTTTCCACTGTAATATATTTATACGTAGATCAAGTAACTTCTTTAACCATTAATCCCGGTTATATCGAACAAATCAACAGTCTGTAGTTTCATAAATTGGTGATGATATTTTAGTTTATCTGATTCTAACCATCTTATAACTTATTCTTACTTCAGTCAGTATTAGATAGCGATGTATAAGGTGATAGGGTGAATGAAACACATGTCCTTGACGCCGTATTCAATGTATATTAGGAGCTTCACCATTTAATGTACCTGATATGCTGGCAACTAAAGAAGATTGATTATCGTCTAGGATTGCTTTATAGTAGACTATTTCAATTATCTTAATTGTATGCAAAGTAAACATTTTGTTCCTATCATTATGTAGTTCCCTATGCCTTATTCTCCCTCCCGGTTATCGCATTAACTGTTAGTATATGAGTTTTCATTTATGAACTATGGTTAATGAATGGTGCATATGTTGCTCCAGTTCACAGTTATTGTAACTCTTATTTTGCATTGATATTCATTTTAAAATTAGTTGACCACTTGATCAGGTTTCATGTATAAAGCATTGTTTGAAATATAGTTTAGTTCTGTCTGCTGGTCAACTTAGTTGTGTTGTCTTCTTCATCGCGGCTTTGAAAACTATTAGTTATTGTTGGGGATTCGAAATCCCCAAAAATACAGTCGTTCAGTAAATCAAGCCAAAGATGCTGTATTGATTTTTCTGTAAGATTGATTTGTAAACTTTCATCAATTAATTCAATTTTAAATGAGACATATATACATTGTTTCCTAGTCTCGTCTGATGTATTTTTGCTCTACAATATAATCTACCTACAATTCTAGTCTTTTGGAGTAGCTGTTGTGCTGGGAAGGAACAAACCGTAGTACCTGATCGAAGCAAAAGTATCAGAGATAACGAGTCGCACTAACCATACCGACTATCGAGGGAATCAGATATATAATCCAGCTACCCTAGATAATTCAACTGTATTGTATCACGGATCGTACTAAGCCAACAAGAATCCATGCATTCGTCCCACTGGAGGGAAGACATAACACAAAATCACACCAACTAACTAGTCATAGGCAACACCATTACAATACCATCTTCACAATACTTTATATATACAGACAGCTAAATGAACAGATATACAAGAGGCTTACCTGCTTTGTTTATATGCATTCATAAATGCTTCATAGGCTTTAGAATATTCATTCAATTTGATGTGACAATAACCAAGAAGACAATATAACATACCAATATCATGAATAGTTTTCTGATTATTATAATCATTCATTGAATAATGAAATGATTTTTGTTTAATCAAATTAATTGATGTAGTCAAATATTGTACTGCACTTAACCATTGTGATGTTTGCATATGAACAATTCCTAGATTACTTGCAATTCTCCAATTGAATGGTGTTAAATAGATGGCACGTTTAAAACAAGTTATTGACTGGTGAAAGAAAACATTTATTTCTATTGATTAATATAGAGAATTAAGTGTTAACTACAAGAAAAATAGAGATCAGGAACATGGAAACGATCTGTTGCCAAGGTGACAAATAATGTCAACACAATAAACTACTAGGATGAATTTGTATATTCCAATTGATTTGTTATAGACCGAAGCTGGTCAGTCTTTGTTGCTATATATATGCATCATCAGCGAATTGCCTCGATATAGTGATTATTCACAAGTAACATTTAAGTTGGATTGTGACTGTGTGGCGAAATCAAGGACGCACATTTCATTCTATTTGGGACTCGTCGGTTGGATGTACCTGCATTCCAATTTTGATGTTCACAGTGGGAATATACAAATTCAACCTAATATCAATGCGCTTATTGCACGAGTGTGATTGTCTGAAGTCAGTAGTCTAGTGGTGGACGCGGTGGCGTGTGACACGAAACGGACTGAGTTCGAACCTCAATATAAACATCAACATTGGGATGTAGGTACATCCAAAAGATATGTATCAAATCGGACGAAACGTGCGTCCTAGATTTCACTTGCCAGTCATAATCCAACTAAAACAACAAACTACCTTTTCGTCCATATCGTAACTTAGGTTAGTTACTATTCATTACATCAAAAAGTGAGTACATTGAATGACAAGGCTAGTTAATTAATAACAAAGCCTATGCCTAACCTTCTTGTTTAACAGGGAACCTTCATAATGAGAAGGACTTTTTCAAAAACAAATTCTCGAGAAACTTGTAATATCATAGTGATAAATGGACAGCTGTCGCCACCATATGTATATTTATAGTTTTTATATGAGATAGAAAGTGCATGTGAAGCCGTATTACATTAGACATTGATGAGAGCTTGAAATTATGGAAAGAGCAATAAATAATTTCATGTATGTTGTATTAGGAACATTTGAAACTTCTGTAAGATATGCAAATAGCAGCCACAAATGTAACAGAATACTGAATTCGGGAGGCTTATCTATCAAACTATCACTACTTATTCTTATGGATTTTATTCAACTGATACTAACCGAAGATGGGCATCGAAGAAATGTGTTATGGAATAAATGAAGAAAATTATATACTAACTATCTCAATAGATAGTGAGCTATAGTAAACTCTTTCTGAAACTACAGCTGAAATGTATGTAAGAGTAGAGTACTGAATGTGTATACTATACAAGTACACAGCGGTTCACAATCTTCGTACGTTTAATGTCATTTAACTTCAAGTCATGCAAAGTCATTGGAAGTTAAACTTGATTACATAATACCAATTCGTTTGTCAATTAATAGTTAAACATGGATTGTTGAACTATGAATCAGAATATAACTACAATAAAAAGGTGATGATTGTCTAGATAAATAAACTTGAACAACTATTGATAAAGAATTGTTTAAACAATGATGAATAAGCATGAATTAGGTTGGCTTATGATTGGCAAGTGGAATCTACAACAGGCGTTTCGTACTAAATATGACTCGTTGGCCGGATATACTTACATTCCAGCGTTTATATTCACATCAGTACTCTAACTCAGTTTGTTACGTATTAGCTTCAGTTTGTTACAAGTGAACAGGAAGATACAAATACCTTCAAGTTGAATAATGAAAACATTTTTGGCTCATATTACTATATATGACAGTGATGTATTCTCTAGAATAAGTCGTCTAATTCTGAAGTCATTCATGATCATTCTGAACAACATCGTCAATGCTTATCACATGTAGAAATGAGCATTTTAGTTATTTCGCAATTGTTTATTCAATTCATTCGACTGCTCCTCTTTGTGATAAGCTCTCGTAAACGAGGTAAATGATTATATCCATACATTTCAGAAATGAATCATTATTCATTGTACAATGATGCATACAGTGGATAGAATCCGATTGAAGTTACTAAAAATAGGTTAAGATATGATGGTTAGAATGAGTTTCTTACGAGAATACACTTTCGATGCGATAACAAATACCACTATTAACCACCAGATATTGATATCTCATTCACCAAGGGAAAATCAGAAGGCAAACTCTACCTTGTGACAGGAGAAAATCAATCATCTGAGGAGAACACTAATTTCTAATGTTGTCACCTGTATAGGATTAATCTAATAACAATGAAAAAGTGTTTGAAAGTCTGTTTTCATTGAATCGCTTTACTTTGAGAGGAGATTATCCTAGAAGGTCATTCTGATCATGTAACAACATAAAATGAATACATAAGGTAGATAAACGACTACTTTATTAAGGAATAATTTAAAACATCGATATAATCGTCAGTTTATTCCAAATACAAATTGTTATTCATAATACAAGAGTATTTTAGTGCCATTGAAGTTAAATTGTGGCTAGTAAAGAAAATTTAGAAAAAGTGTTTTGTTCTGTTTGGGACTCGTCAGTTAGATGTACATGTATCTCAGTGTTGATAAATACACCGGAACTCAAATTCAATTCTTTTTCTCTGCCAAACGCCACCGCGTTCACTATTACGCTACTAATGCAGATATATATCAAACTAACAAATTCTAAACAGGATGTAACGCGCATCCTAGAGTTCACTTGCCAGCCACAATCCAACTCAAACAATAATTGTGAATTACTGCTATATTGAGGAAATCCGCTCAGCATTCATATATGGTAACAAAGACTGGCCAATTTCAGTCCATGATAAATCAACGGTAAAATTCAGATGTATTTAAATTAGATTTTAGTATTCTTTTCAGATTATGATTAAGCAGCACCTGATATTGACTGTCGATACTGTCATGAATCAAGGTGATTGTTCACTACCCACTGATGGGATTTTATTTTACCTCGAACAAGATGATCTTGTGTGCTGTTAGAGGTATGAGGTCAATTTTCACTTTCTGGCTGCTCACACCATGAAAGAATATTACTTCTTGAGGTACCTAAAAAGGAAACTGCGGTAATGCTGGTTACAATGACCTGGTAGCGCGATCGCACAGCCCAAGGGACAACAATTGAAAACTTCAATGGAAATTACACTTCTCTATACTGTCACTCAAAATATAAAATGTAAGGAAAAATGATCTAATTATACTGGATAATGATACACACAGTAAAAATGATTCTCATAGCATTCTAAGAACCTACTTGTTGAAAATATTCTTCTTGTTCAACAGTTTATGCAAATTAATGTTTATAGTTGAAATTCTATTTTACAATCTCTATCTCGTTTGTCTTCCTACCAGTCATTTATCCATCATATTATCCCGGTAATGACATGAATCACTGACATTAGATTTGGCCTACATTGTGTTTAGTTACCTTTTAGTCAGAGTAGGTGCAAGTTAGAGGAGCTTTAGGATTGACCAAATTAAGATGAAGCATCAGTTTGTAAAATTACTAACTATTAGTTCGAATCATGTTAGCATATAAGGACTAGTGGATTAGAACCAAGGTGATACCATTGACCACCTAAGTGTTATTACTCCTTCGTCTCATTTAGCGTTAATATATGATTTAAACAGACGTGATGCGGTACTTAAAACACATATGCTTAATTGATGTCACTAACTTAGGTTTCTTTTAAACAATACACCGCCACACTCAGTGGAGGCGTTCAAAAATGTGCACGTTTTAAAATAAAGAACCTGCAATCACCAAAGGGGTGAGCTCTCAAATGTCAACGGAGTGGATACAACTTACATTATAAGTGCCCTAGAAGACTCTAACACTTTCAAGTAAGATATCATTTTGCAAACTTACAACAATAAAGTTATGGCTGCAACATATTGACATTAAACGTATAATACTATCTTAATGCTAGTGTTTTTATTAACAGATTATTGTCAAATAAACACATTCAAATAATCATCGCATACACGTAACATACTACTTATATCTACATTCATTCATTGTTGAATATGCTCTGCTTGCTGAGTAGTATAACTTTATTTTGTGTATTTGTCTTGCATTCCTAATGGGTTATATTTTCTCTTTCATCAGTCATTCTCTTTCATAACTTGCATTTACTATCATTTTCAATTCATATTAGACAGTAGTATCTTTCTAAACTTTTACTTTTTTGATTGTATTTCATCAGTTTTGTGATTTATTGACAATTTACATTCTCTAAATGACTTAGAAGTTGCACAATCTACTTTTAATGTTCGCTTAGTTTTACACAGAGTAGGCGCTTTATTTGCTTATCTTTATGTTTTCGTCTGTTCCCTATAGTTGGTCATCTATATTTTGATTGTATCAGTTGTATCATTTTCGATCTTTGATGTTTCGACGGTTTTCTAATGTTAAAGTTCTATAGTTGAATGCCAACAATTTAGTGGTATAATTTTATTCATTGTTTTTAAATATAAGTTGATAGTGTCGAGAAAATTACATAGCTCACTTCTATCAGAGGTTCGAACTGATGAAGTTGTCCAGAATGACAATGAAAGCTCTGCAATGAAATCATCCAATTAAGAGAATACAATTAAACTAAAACTACATTTATAATATTCTAAAATGTATTGAAATGAATTCATGCTGAATTAAATATCAATATGATGTATCATCTACATTCTAGTTGACTTGCAAAGTGTAACAACAAACATTTGAATAGAATAAGATGACAATCTTAGTTCATTACGCCTGATTCTCTTCAACTGATGCATCGAATCCACTGAAATATTTCAAAATCAAAATTAGAAAGTGGTTTGAACATAACCAAGTTAAGGTGATTGATTGAAGATTGTTGATGAAATTCTACAATGACATGATGTAACATTGGTAAAGTTATGGTTGTGTGGTGGGTACATACTACTAAACAGACGCATGTGAGGACGAAACAGTTTACCAGGGCTTCCTAGTTGTCAGTGGTTGTTTAC
Organism: Schistosoma japonicum; assembly: GCA_025215515.1. Taxonomy (NCBI): domain Eukaryota; kingdom Metazoa; phylum Platyhelminthes; class Trematoda; order Strigeidida; family Schistosomatidae; genus Schistosoma; species Schistosoma japonicum. The sequence goes on along the minus strand of CM046063.1, from coordinate 40,354,047 downwards.
GTCAAACCAGTCCCTGATATCATCAACTACTGATTGTAGTTACTATGTGGACTTCAACCAAGCTGTCTAAATCCACTAACTTGGTTCAGACTTATAGACAATGACGTAATGGACTGACGCTAAGTTAAGATTTGACTCTCTCGAGTGTTATTCTAGCCTATGCCTGTGTCATTTAAAGTCACTCGTCGAGATAGGCTTAATTTTTGCATATGTGACATGTCTCAACCACATCATACATTAAAATACCTTTATCAACACTTTAATATTATAAAACTACTGCATGCCAACAGTTTAGCTCGAGATACTTAAGAGATATAATTGATTAACTGATATAAGAGTAATAACGTGGAAGTCTATGTTATGCCGCTGTAACAAACTTTCAGAACTGTGTTTTAAGAACACGATTTCATTTACTCTAACTGTGTGTAATGTAAACATTCTGTTTCTATTGTTGTTAGGTTTCTCCTACCGTATCCTCCCGTTTAGCATAATTACTGTCATTATATTGTCTCTTATTATGGACTACAGTCAATTAGCTGCGTACAAGTTGTTCCTATTCACTACCACTATTTCCTTTGTTCTGCATTCATGTTAATTCCCTAATTAGGTTGCTGTGCAGTCTGATTTCATGTATATAAAAAAGGGTGCTTGAAATATAATAGGATTCTGTCTGGTTGATCTATTGGCTCGTATTCTTCTTATTTCGGCTTGGGACCAAGTGGGCACAGGACATACAAGTTTAGTTTTCAGGAGTTTCATAGCAATTGCTTCAGGACACTTAAGAAGATTTGAAGCTTTTCGTCTATTCAATACTTTAGAGAATCCGAAGATATCAATTTGATGTCTTATACCGTCAAATATTTGGCAATCGCACTATTAGATGTTTTTAACCCATTGAATCTTAGATTCTTCTTGGAACATCTTCACTGAAAGGTAGGTTCTGCCAGTGCAACTACTTTTGTAGGTACACATAAATTTATACAAACTATTAGCGGTAACATAAGATAGATACCTGTCAGTTTTTCATTGTTTCAGCAAACATGATGTTCTGTGCGATATAATAAGTTTCAGTTAATGCTGAATAAAGTCTTATTCTGATTGTGTGTTATTCAAAACAGAATGGATACTTTCAATAATCTAGTACATATTACAAGAAATCTCATTGTTATGACATCAGGGAAGCTGTTCTGATAGAGAAGTACAACCAATCAATATATGACTGCACACTTACCCTGTGATTGCTAGTTACCTCTCGAGAAGCTGAGACGAAGATGATAAAACAACTAAGCTGACGACTATCAAACATAATTCGATTATATTTCAAATAATCCTTAATGTATGTACATGAAAACCTAACCACTCAGTCAACCAACTACAAAATTAACATTAACATCAATACAAAATAAGAGTAACAATCACTGTGAAGTAGAATTATGTATACACAACTAAGTGTAGTTCATAAGTAAAAAGTGATATACTAACAGATTGTGTGATAAACAGGAGGGAGGATAGAGCATGGAGAACTTAATGGGAGTAACATATTCACTTTGCATACAATTAAGATAAATGAAATAGTCTACCGAAATCAATCCCGGATGATAATCAATCTACTTTAGGTGCCCAGTATATCACCAATAGTGTAAATGTGTTAAAATCTCACCTAACTATTCAATTGTACAAGAAATAAGTCTAATAAGATGGTATACAGTCGAACATCCACATTATTATCACTGCAAAAACATCAGCTTTCATTCTCATATTCTTTCAGTAGTCTATCCAAATAGATTGATATTACCTAACTCAATACACACATGAGCTAATGCATTTAATATATTGGGTTCTTAAATAGGATGATTCATCTCTATGGTCTATTTTTTGGTAGACTATTTCAAGTATATTTCGATTGTTAGTATGTCATTTTCTCGTTTGTGAACTACAGTTAATTACCCGTGTATACTTACCCTCATCTCCCTACAATTCACTATGATTGTCACCTCTGTTTTGAATTTAAGTTGAATCCCTAGTCGATGGACTTATTGATCAGGTTTTATGTACACTTAAAAGACTGTTTGAAATATAATTTGATTTGTCTGGTTGATTCATTGCACTTGTATTCTTCCTGTGTCGATTTGAGACTGATTAAGCATCTATACAGGTGTAAGGGTATCTATTAGATTGTTGTGTTTATCGTTGATCGCTGTAATTTGGTGCTTACAACGTCACTTCAAGCAATTGGCAGGACCAACCATATCATAACAGTATTCTGTCTCGGCTAATAATCTCTCTTTAATACTTAATTAATTTCATGTAAGTAGATTGAAGTCAGTTGGTATGAAATCATAATTTCACCAATGTTTAGGTCCAACTGTCATATATCAGCAAACTGATTGTTTAATTCTGTGTGTGTATGTGTGTGAGGGGGAGGAACTAATTCACCTTAGAGGTTCTTAAACTACATTGTTCCTCATCGAGGTTTATAACTACACTACTAAGCGATTTAAGGTACAACTGACTTTTATAAACTACTGGTAAAACTAACAATGAAATCCAACATCCACTCTATACATTCATTCATGAAGAATACTGAGGAATACAACTTACAAGAAAGCAACCAATGGTACTAACATCAAATATAAGTTTACATTACTTCATTAACAGTTCAACGAAATAACATTCAGTTTAGAAAAATCCCACATTTAACAATTGACATGATCATGATTAGCATCGACAGAACTACATATTCACATAAATATTAATCTGTACATAGAACTTTTGATGGACTATGCAAAGTACCAAGTAATTCTGATGTTTGATGCAATTCAATTGTTCCAAGTTGCGTTTTCAATTGAGTGACTATTTTGTCAATCTGAAACAAATTCGAAAAGATAGACCATTACGACGACGACGACAACAACAACAACTACTACTACTACGACGACGATAACAATGACTACAACTGCTGCGACTATTGCTACTTTTATTGCTTTGGAAGACAATCAGATAAATTCAGCATTGAAAAATAATTAAATGAAATTTATGTGAGAATTCAATAACAGTAAGGAACAACATTTTGTTGATATCCTTGTATAACCTTAGAATTGCCTAGCAACAAATCACTCAACAGCTAATCAGAATTATTAACGTGACGTCAGCGGTGAACCTGTTACAGGCAGTCAAATTAACATGTTAGAGTTGTGCATCAAGTTTTGAAGTAGAAGTAGATGTCATGTGGATGGATATGTATGTAGTAACCTCTTTACTTTCTTATCTCAAGAAGCTTAAATTAATCTTGATAATATCATAAACTGTATTTATGTTATCATGACAAAGCAAGAGGTTTCTCTATGCCATTGTCAAAATCGCTGAAGTTCGTCCTGTATTCTTTATTCCTGCTCTGTTTATACCAGATCTTGATGTTGAATAAATTACGTCAACTCATTAGGGTCAACAATCGTTCACGCGTACAACTGATATAGGAACTTGAGTCGGAGTGTATTGACAGCCTGAATCACAAGCTCTCTTTGTAAATTCCCTACGATCCACTTAAATATAATCTCGCTCAATAAAACTGTCAATCATATGGAATATATAGAAGTGTTAGGAAAACCTGGTCACAGTAGTAAGAGTAAGCTAACCCATGGGGCCTATTGAAGTAAGTTCACGTAAGTCAGTCAGTTACATCATCGCAATCGAATCAAGTAGAGTTACATTACTAGTCGACATTAGTCCATCAATACAAAGTATTTTAATAGTAGTAGAAATTATTTATAAAGAAGATACAAGTTATTCTTCATCATCTTGTGAATTTTCCTAGGTTCATTGATGTCATTTGAAGATGACAATGGGAAATTAACAACTAATAGTAAGAGTAAATCAATGTGGAACATTGGTTATAAAGACAAAATATCTGACCACATCAGTTAGCGATAAAGTAGATGAAGTTATCCTCAATGATTACTATGTTCACAATATGTATCATGCCAAATAGGAACTATCATATTCTCCTTGATTCAATAGATGAGTACTTCATGACATTTTGTACTTTCTTCAACACATGAACTCATCGACAACTGTATCCTATAAAGATATCAATGTAATACAGTTAAACAGACTGAATCATGAATACAAAACAACTACAAGTTAAAGCATGTGATGAAATGTTTCATGGAATTAATATACTCATCTACATTATTAATGAATGAAGAAAACTGGCTACATGATACTTAATGAATACTTAATGAAAACCTTACAGATCATCTCATCTAATTAACTTCTGGAAAAAGAATCTTCAAATGAATGAAAACATCGTTTACTAACTTACATCATGTTTATTTACCCAATATGGTAATGTCAATTCATTAGTTGTTGATAGAAGTTTTTCGTATTTTGTAAACAATTGATGTGCTAATCTCTTGTTTGATTTGACTAAGAAACTGGCACAATTTAAAATAACTAAAGGATTTTTACTACAAAATAGTGTAAAACAAACAAGAGATAATGGTGACAATCTTCGATAAGAAAATGATATAAATAAGAAAACAACAATGTCATAGTGCAATGAAGTGTTGTCGTCAATCATAATCGATCAATAGGGTAGGGGGGGTTGTGGAGAAAGTAAACTTTAAATCTTGGTATCACGATGTGTTTTGAACTAGACAACCACTGATCACCTAGAAACAATGAACAGCTGTTTCGTTCTAGTATGAGACTTCTCAACAGTGCGCATCCATTACCCAATCAAGGGTCTAACCTATGTCCCCGACTAGGGACCTCTAGCTTTGCGGCTAACTCTTTACCATTAAACCACTGTTAATGTTTCAAATTCAGTCAATTCATGATACGTTTGCGCAGAGCTTAGTTCAAAGCTTCTTTATCCCAAATTAGTAAATGTCATAACCAAGAAATGAAAGTAAAATAAACATGATGATTTAAGTTGAATTTTGACTGGCGAGTGTAATCCAGAATGCTCATTTCGTACTATTTGGAACTAATCGGTTGGATGTACCTACATCCCAATGTTGATGTTCATACTGAGATTTGAACTCAGTCCGTTTCGCGTGGAACGCAATAGCGTTCGTCACAAAACTATTGAGTTCAGACAGCCACACTTGCCAGTCACAATCCAACTTAACTGTTACTTGTGAATAATCACTTTATTGGGCCAATCCGATAAGGATGCACATATAGCAACAAAGACTGACCAGCTTCAGTCTATAATAAATCAATGGGAATATACAAATTCATCCTAAGTAACATGATGATAAACAACTAACGTAAAAAATAATAATTGGACATTGAAGTTATGATTTTATGAGATGAAAACAACATTGAAACTTCCATGAAGTAGTTGAAGATTAACAGTGACTGCATATTTTCCACTGTAATATATTTATACGTAGATCAAGTAACTTCTTTAACGATTAATCCCGATTATATCGAACAAATCAACAGTCAACAATGTCATAAATTGGTGATGATATTTTAGTTTATCTGATTCTAACCATCTTCTAACTTACTTTTACTTCAGTCAGTATTAGATAGCGATGTATAAGGTGATTGAGTGAATGAAACACATGTCCTGGACGATGCATTCAATGTGGATTTAGATCTTCACCATTTAATGTACCTGATATGCTGGCAACTAAAGAAGATTGATTATCATCTAGGACTGCTTTTTAGTAGACTATTTCAATTATCTTAATTGTATGCAAAGTGAACATTTTGTTCCTATCATTATGAAGTTCCCTATGCCTTATTCTCCCTCCCGGTTACCGCATTAACTGTTAGTATATGAGTTTTCATTTATGAACTATGGTTAATGTATGGTGCATACGTTGCTCCAGTTCACAGTTATTGTAACTCTTACTTTGCATTGATGTGCAGTTTTTAATTAGTTGACCACTTGATCAGTTTCATGTATAAAGCATTGTTTGAAATATAGTTTAGTTCTGTCTGCTGGTCAACTTAGTTGTGTTGTCTTCTTCATCGCGGCTTTGAAAACTATTAGTTACAGGGCAGACATACGGTGACCAGCTAAGCACTCATTCACTTGTTACTGTAAACTCATGGACACAAGGCGTTAGGGATTCAAAATCCCCAAAAGTACAGTCGTTCAGTAAATCAAGCCAAAGATGCTGTATTGATTTTTCTGTAAGATTGATTTGTAAACTTTCATCAATTAATTCAATTTTAAATGAGACATATATACATTGTTTCCTAGTCTCGTCTGCTGTATTTTTGCTCCACAATATAATCTACCTACAATTCTAGTCTTTTGGAGTAGCTGTTGTGCTGGGAAGGAACAAACCGTAGTACCTGATCGAAGTACAAGTATCAGAGATAACGAGTCGCACTAACCATACCGACTATCGAGGGAATCAGATATATAATCCAGCTACCCTAGATAATTCAACTGTATTGTATCACGGATCGTACTAAGCCAACAAGAATCCACGCATTCGTCCCACTGGAGGGAAGACATAACACAAAATCACACCAACTAACTAGTCATAGGCAACACCATTACAATACCATCTTCACAATACTTTATATATACAGACAGCTAAATGAATAGATATACAAGAGACTTACCTGCTTTGTTTATATGCATTCATAAATGCTTCATAGGCTTTAGAATATTCATTCAATTTGATGTGACAATAACCAAGAAGACAATATAACATACCAATATCATGAATAGTTTTCTGATTATTATAATCATTCATTGAATAATGAAATGATTTTTGTTTAATCAAATTAATTGATGTAGTCAAATATTGTACTGCACTTAACCATTGTGATGTTTGCATATGAACAATTCCTAGATTACTTGCAATTCTCCAATTGAATGGTGTTAAATAGATGGCACGTTTAAAACAAGTTATTGACTGGTGAAAGAAAACATTTATTTCTATTGATTAATATAGAGAATTAAGTGTTAACTACAAGAAAAATAGAGATCAGGAACATGGAAACGATCTGTTGCCAAGGTGACAAATAATGTCAACACAATAAACTACTAGGATGAATTTGTATATTCCAATTGATTTGTTATAGACCGAAGCTGGTCAGTCTTTGTTGCTATATATATGCATCATCAGCGAATTGCCTCGATATAGTGATTATTCACAAGTAACATTCAAGTTGGATTGTTACTGGGAAGTGGAATCCAGGAAGCACGTTACGTTCTCTTTGGGACTCGTCGGTTGGATGTACCTGCATTCCAATTTTGATGTTCACAGTGGGAATATACAAATTCAACCTAATATCAATGCGCTTATTGCACGAGTGTGATTGTCTGAAGTCAGTAGTCTAGTGGTGGACGCGGTGGCGTGTGACACGAAACGGACTGAGTTCGAACCTCAATATAAACATCAACATTGGGATGTAGGTACATCCAAAAGATATGTATCAAATCGGACGAAACGTGCGTCCTAGATTTCACTTGCCAGTCATAATCCAACTAAAACAACAAACTACCTTTTCGTCCATATCGTAACTTAGGTTAGTTACTATTCATTACATCAAAAAGTGAGTACATTGAATGACAAGGCTAGTTAATTAATAACAAAGCCTATGCCTAACCTTCTTGTTTAACAGGGAACCTTCATAATGAGAAGGACTTTTTCAAAAACAAATTCTCGAGAAACTTGTAATATCATAGTGATAAATGGACAGCTGTCGCCACCATATGTATATTTATAGTTTTTATATGAGATAGAAAGTGCATGTGAAGCCGTATTACATTAGACATTGATGAGAGCTTGAAATTATGGAAAGAGCAATAAATAATTTCATGTATGTTGTATTAGGAACATTTGAAACTTCTGTAAGATATGCAAATAGCAGCCACAAATGTAACAGAATACTGAATTCGGGAGGCTTATCTATCAAACTATCACTACTTATTCTTATGGATTTTATTCAACTGATACTAACCGAAGATGGGCATCGAAGAAATGTGTTATGGAATAAATGAAGAAAATTATATACTAACTATCTCAATAGATAGTGAGCTATAGTAAACTCTTTCTGAAACTACAGCTGAAATGTATGTAAGAGTAGAGTACTGAATGTGTATACTATACAAGTACACAGCGGTTCACAATCTTCGTACGTTTAATGTCATTTAACTTCAAGTCATGCAAAGTCATTGGAAGTTAAACTTGATTACATAATACCAATTCGTTTGTCAATTAATAGTTAAACATGGATTGTTGAACTATGAATCAGAATATAACTACAATAAAAAGGTGATGATTGTCTAGATAAATAAACTTGAACAACTATTGATAAAGAATTGTTTAAACAATGATGAATAAGCATGAATTAGGTTGGCTTATGATTGGCAAGTGGAATCTACGACATGCGTTTCGTACTAAATATGACTCGTTGGCCGGATATACTTACATTCCAGCGTTTATATTCACATCAGTACTCTAACTCAGTTTGTTACGTATTAGCTTCAGTTTGTTACAAGTGAACAGGAAGATACAAATACCTTCAAGTTGAATAATGAAAACATTTTTGGCTCATATTACTATATATGACAGTGATGTATTCTCTAGAATAAGTCGTCTAATTCTGAAGTCATTCATGATCATTCTGAACAACATCGTCAATGCTTATCACATGTAGAAATGAGCATTTTAGTTATTTCGCAATTGTTTATTCAATTCATTCGACTGCTCCTCTTTGTGATAAGCTCTCGTAAACGAGGTAAATGATTATATCCATACATTTCAGAAATGAATCATTATTCATTGTACAATGATGCATACAGTGGATAGAATCCGATTGAAGTTACTAAAAATAGGTTAAGATATGATGGTTAGAATGAGTTTCTTACGAGAATACACTTTCGATGCGATAACAAATACCACTATTAACCACCAGATATTGATATCTCATTCACCAAGGGAAAATCAGAAGGCAAACTCTACCTTGTGACAGGAGAAAATCAATCATCTGAGGAGAACACTAATTTCTAATGTTGTCACCTGTATAGGATTAATCTAATAACAATGAAAAAGTGTTTGAAAGTCTGTTTTCATTGAATCGCTTTACTTTGAGAGGAGATTATCCTAGAAGGTCATTCTGATCATGTAACAACATAAAATGAATACATAAGGTAGATAAACGACTACTTTATTAAGGAATAATTTAAAACATCGATATAATCGTCAGTTTATTCCAAATACAAATTGTTATTCATAATACAAGAGTATTTTAGTGCCATTGAAGTTAAATTGTGGCTAGTAAAGAAAATTTAGAAAAAGTGTTTTGTTCTGTTTGGGACTCGTCAGTTAGATGTACATGTATCTCAGTGTTGATAAATACACCGGAACTCAAATTCAATTCTTTTTCTCTGCCAAACGCCACCGCGTTCACTATTACGCTACTAATGCAGATATATATCAAACTAACAAATTCTAAACAGGATGTAACGCGCATCCTAGAGTTCACTTGCCAGCCACAATCCAACTCAAACAATAATTGTGAATTACTGCTATATTGAGGAAATCCGCTCAGCATTCATATATGGTAACAAAGACTGGCCAATTTCAGTCCATGATAAATCAACGGTAAAATTCAGATGTATTTAAATTAGATTTTAGTATTCTTTTCAGATTATGATTAAGCAGCACCTGATATTGACTGTCGATACTGTCATGAATCAAGGTGATTGTTCACTACCCACTGATGGGATTTTATTTTACCTCGAACAAGATGATCTTGTGTGCTGTTAGAGGTATGAGGTCAATTTTCACTTTCTGGCTGCTCACACCATGAAAGAATATTACTTCTTGAGGTACCTAAAAAGGAAACTGCGGTAATGCTGGTTACAATGACCTGGTAGCGCGATCGCAATGTTCAAGGTAAAACTGCTTGAGGTCGATCAAGCACGGCCTTGTCATGGAGAGTTTTCGAAGTGTTAGCTCCGTACTTTAGAAGAATTTACAGTCGGAGATGGAAATCCGTGAATTAAGGTGTGATGCGACACTTTTAAGGTCGACCTTTTTTAACCCCTTCCTTCTGTTAAGAAGACAGCATCGCTGCAGATGCTGGTTATCTAAGAGAAACACCTTACTGCTGTCACACTTCGCTGCGGTCACCAGTACGACTTCACCCTCAGATCTTAGGCTGCTGCCATTAGTCTTATCGCTCTCTAACAGACCTGCTTGACATGTTAGGACCTAGAGAAACATGTGTTTCAGCCAACATAGCTCAATTGGGTCATTACGATATGCAAGCTCGATCACCACGTCAAGGTAGCAGCTACTGTAAGGAAGCACTGATGAACCACAAGTAAATATTTCAATCTTACAAAATGTCAGTCGCTGATCAAATCACTCGTTTGTAACCACTCTGTTTGTGTAACTGAGCCGTGTATGTGCGTATTTGACAGGGATGCATCATTCAACTCAATATTTTAGGCATATCTTACTGATGAGTATGAATCGACACCATGAAAGTTTCCTGTCACCTAACTTAAACTATTCTAATATCTACACCATGCATACAGATATAGTTGTTATATGGAAAAGATTCGATAACTTACAGCTATCAAATTTCGTTTACCCATCAGAGCTACACCAATATTATTCCATAATATAGAATTTTCAGAGGACTGTTTCACTATTGATCGGTATTTATTCAATGCCACATCGTAATCTCCATGTAATGTCATAATAACTCCAGCCAATTGATTTGCATTGAAATGATCTGGTTTTAAAAGAATTGTTGAACTTAAACATTCGAATGCTAATTGATCTTGATTAGTTTGAAAGTACAATGAACCCAGATTATAGAATAGATCTGGATCTTCAGGAACAAGTCTGTGTCAAATAATAACAAAGAAAGTATTTCCTAGATAAAGGATTTCTCATTTATTTAGCTAATTATTTAGAAAGTTGCTTACTTTAGCATTGGTTAACCTCAGGTGTTTAGTGTTCAATAATGTTATTATATTTAAACACATGTTCGAAATGACTGATTTGTGCAGACTATATCAACTATGGAGTAGACGAAATGCCCAACCATCCGCCAATAAACAAGTATACTGTGCAGCGATCGGCAGTGCTTTATATCATGAATATGTAACGTGGTCATTAAAGGTAGACGACAGTCGTAGGTTATTGGTATTTGAAAACATCTCTCACGTTCATTAAGACTACTGGGTTAGCAATGATAAAGTTAAACGGAGTGAAAGATGGTGAATCAATTGATGTATTTATGAAACCTTATCGACTGAGTGGTTATCACATGTATTACGCATGTCTAACCTTTACCTACATCAACGCGTAATGCTAAATGATATCAGAGGATAAGAGTGCTAAATCAGGACATGGCATCAGCCTATAATGACATTAATGGTTGGTCTGAATCGAACTGCTATGTAGAGACTACTTAGTTTGGGTTGCGCAACTGATGTAACTAGAGGTTAGAGACAGGATAACATAGCTGAGACTTGATGCAAGTACACTGACTCTTTGTCTTCCTTTATATCCTGAGGTTATGTGTTGTACACGTTTTATTTAACAAACTAATTCTTTCTTCAAGGAACATATTCTCAATATCCACTCCTTTTTTAACTACTACTGATTTTGTTATTATTACTACTACATTGATATTCATGATTTTGTGCTAAAGACATGTGACAACTTGAATCGAAGCATATATGCACCAGGATCTATATTGTATATGACCGATCATACATCATTCATTAATGACACTTTTGTGTATGTCAGTGCAACATAGTCCAACTTATTGAATGAAAAACATAGATGTACTGAAAGTTCAAACTTCAATTGAAATCTTTAATGGAAATTACGCTTCTATATACTACCACTTTATCTCGTTTGTCTTCCTACCAGTCATTTATCCATCATATTATCCCGGTAATGACATGAATCACTGATATTATATTTGGCCTACATTGTGTTTAGTTACCGTTTAGTTAGAGTAGGTGTAAGTTAGAGGAACGTTAGGATAGACCAAACTAAGATGTAGCATCAGTTTGTAAAATTACTAACTATTAGTTCGAATCATGTTAGCATATAAGGACTAGTGGATTAGAACCAAGGTAATACCACTGACGACCGTAGTGTTATCACTCTTTCGTCTCGTTTACTATTAATTTGTGATTGCAACAGACGAGATTCGAAACTAAAAATGCACGTTCGCAGATGCTGCCACTAATTAAGCTTTTTTTCACCAATACACCGCCACACTCAGTGGAGGCGTTCAAAAATGTACACGATACAAAATGAAGACCACCAAATTGGTGAGCCCGACGTTTAAACAGAATGAATTCCACTTATATTATAAGTGCGTTAGAAGTTTCTAACACTTTCAAGTAGGATATCATTTTGCAAACCTACAACAATAAAGTTATGGCTACAACATATTGACATTAAACGTATAATACTATCTTAATGCTTGTGTTTTTATTAACAGATTATTGTCAAATAAACACATTCAAATAATCATCGCATACACGTAACATACTACTTATATCTACATTCATTCATTGTTGAATATGCTCTGCTTGCTGAGTAGTATAACTTTATTTTGTGTATTTGTCTTGCATTCCTAATGGGTTACATTTTCACTTTCATCAGTCATTCTCTTTCATAACTTGCATTTACTATCATTTTCAATTCATATTAGACAGTAGTATCTTTCTAAACTTTTACTTTTTTGATTGTATTTCATCAGTTTTGTGATTTATTGACAATTTACATTCTCTAAATGACTTAGAAGTTGCACAATCTACTTTTAATGTTCGTTTTAGTTTAACACAGAGTAGGCGCTTTATTTGCTTATCTTTATGTTTTCGTCTGTTCCCTATAGTTGGTCATCTTCTATATTTTGATTGTATCAGTTGTATCAACTCCGCCCGCAGCACTTCTATGGTTGTTGCCGGTCCGAAGCCCGGGTAATGGAGGAGGGTTGGGCATAGGGAGATTCTTCGGAAGTCTTGAGGCCGATGCCACCCCTTCTAACGACCAGGGCGAAAATTTTTATAGGTACATGGAATGTTCGGATAATGTGTGAGACCGGGAAGATCAGCCAGATAGCATCAAAAATGAAGAGATACAATTTAACTCTGCTTGGGATCAGCGAAACGCACTGGACTCAAAATGGACAGACAACATTAGCCACGGGAAAGGTGCTACTATATTCCGAGCACGAAGAGGAAAATGCCCCACACACTCAAGGAGTTGCTCTGATGCTGTCTAAGAAAGCGCGCAATGCACTTGTAGGATGGGAACCACATGGACCCAGGATCATCATAGCATCCTTCAAGACAATGAAGAAGGGAATTACAATGAACATCATCCAGTGTTATTCACCCACCAACGACGGCAACGACGAGGACAAAGATCAGTTTTATGATAGGCTGCAGTCAATTATAGCGAAGTGTCCAGGTAAGGATCTGACAATCCTAATGGGGGACATAAATGCCAAAATCGGAATGGACAACACCGGTTACGAAGACATCATGGGACGGCAAGGACTGGGAGAAAGAAATGAAAATGGTGAAAGATTCACAAATCTTTGCGCTTTCAACAAAATGGTTATAGGTGGTACAATATTCCCCCACAAACGCATACACAAGGCTACATGGATCTCACCGGATCAGACTACAGAGAATCAAATTGATCACATATGCATCAATAAAAAATTCAGAAGATCAATGGAAGATGTGAGAACCAGGAGAGGAGCTGATGTAGCTTCAGATCACCACCTAGTGGTTGCCAAAATGAAGCTGAAACTAAAAAAGTAATGGACAACTGAAGCAACAGCATTAAAACGGTTCAATACAGCCTCTCTTCGGGATACTGACAAACTCAAGGAATTTAAAATAACTCTCAACTACAGGTTTCAAGCCTTACAAGATCTGCTGAACGAGGAAGAAACCACTATGGAGGACAACTGGGAAGGAATCAAAGAGGCACTAACTTCAATTTGTCAAGAGGCTCTGGGCTGCAAAAACTACCATCATAAGGAATGGATTTCCACAGAGACCCTGAGCAAAATTCAACAAAGGAGGAACAAGAAGGCAAAGATAAACAACAGCCGAACTAGTGCAGAAAAAATCAAGGCACAAACTGAATACACAGAAGCAAATAAACAAGTAAAGAAGAGCATTAGAGCCGACAAACGGAAGCACATCAAAGGCCTTGCAACGACAGCGGAGAAAGCTGTAACAGAAGGAAATATGAAACAGCTATACGACACAACGAAGAAACTGGCAGGTAAATATAGTAAACCAGAGCGACGGGTTAGGAACAAAGAAGGCAAGCTAATCACCGAGATTCAAGAAAAAAGAGACAGATGGGTAGAACATGTTGAGGAACTCTTGAATAGACCAGTTACACCGAACCCACCACACATCGAAGCAGCATCTACAGACCTCCCGATTGATGTCAATCCACCAACGATGGAAGAAATCAAGATAGCCATCAGACAGATCAAAAGTGGGAAAGCATCAGGACCTGACAATATACCAGCCGAAGCACTCAAGTCGGATATAGATATAACGGCGAGGATGCTCCACGTTTTATTCAAGAGGATCTGGGGGGAAGTACAGGTGCCGGCAGACTGGAAAGAAGGATACCTTATCAAGATACCAAAGAAAGGAGATTTGAGCAAATGCCAGAACTACAGAGGAATCACACTATTGTCAGTACCAGGGAAAGTCTTCAACAGAGTGTTGTTGAATAGAATGAAAGATTCAGTGGATGCTCAACTTCGAGACCAACAGGCTGGTTTCCGTAAGGATCGGTCATGCACAGACCAAATCGCAACACTACGCATCATCGTTGAACAATCAATTGAATGGAACTCGTCACTGTACATCAACTCCATCGACTATGAGAAGGCGTTTGATAGCGAAGACAGGAGATCACTATGGAAACTTCTTCGAAACTACGGTGTACTAGAGAAACTCGTCAACATCATCAAGAATTCTTGCGACGGACTATAGTGCAAAATTGTGCATAGAGGACAGCTGACAAATGCATTCTCAGTGAGAACCGGTGTCAGACAAGGCTGTCCGCTCTCTCCTTTCCTCTTCCTCCTAGTGGTCAATTGGATCATGGAAACCTCTACATCTTGGGAGAAGCACGGGATTCAATGGACAAGTAGGATGCAACTCGATGATCTGGAATTCGCGAATAATCTAGCACTTCTATCCCATACACAACAGCAAATGCAAGTGAAGACAACCAACGTAGCAGCAACCTCAACATCGATAGGCCTGAACATACATAAGGGTAAGAGCAAGATCTTCAAATTTAACACCGAGAGCACCGACCTATTTGAACTTGATGGTGAAACTCTGGAAGGAGTGGATACCTTTACATACCTGGGGAGCATCATCGATGAACAAGGAGGATCCTATGCAGATGTAAGGGCAAGGATCGGCAAAGCAAGGGCAGCATTCCTACAGTTGAAAAATATATGGGAGTCTAAACAACTCTCTACCAATCTCAAAGTTAGACTCTTCAACTCGAACGTCAAGTCAGTTCTTCTGTATGGAGCTGAAACTTGGAGAACTACTGCAAACATCCTCAGGAGAGTACAGGTATTTATCAACAACTGTCTACGTAGAAAATTGAATGTCTGTTGGCGAAAGAAATTTAGCCGTTCGACAATCTGAAGCCCTTGGGGCATGATCTGGGGTCCGTACTGCTTAGGAGTCACATACAGCTGTCAAGTTCTCCCTGGTTTTCAGTGTAACCTTGCCAACA
The DNA here is from genome assembly GCA_025215515.1 of Schistosoma japonicum. Lineage (NCBI taxonomy): Eukaryota > Metazoa > Platyhelminthes > Trematoda > Strigeidida > Schistosomatidae > Schistosoma > Schistosoma japonicum. The sequence continues at coordinate 40,338,286 of CM046063.1, read as the reverse complement.
TCAACCTGCGTTGATTTCAATCAACTCAAAGTTAATATCGAGATGTCTTGACTACAACATATTACCACTTAGTGTTTTCAGCTTTAGATTATGATTATCTAATCAAAACAACTAGCAAATATACGATTTATAACACAGTTCTGATTTAGTGAAACCTTAGGTGACGACATTTATCTATTTTCAGTTCGTTACCCAGAGAAAGAGCATTTAAATTCTCATATATCCTCTTACTTCATATACATATGCAATAAACATATCATACATATAATGAGAAGTTAATAACGACGATTTAGATAGGATGTATTTGGAACTGATTAGAATGAACTAGCCGTCGAAAACTAACCAAACCGCCCAAATTCCTGTTGCGTCCAATCACATGTTGCACATACATGCCAACATACCACCCAAATACATATTGATGGTAAATCATTCTTTGTAAGACAGGGATACTTGCATATATTGATTCATAAGAACTTGATAGACCGGAGACTAGAAATATCATAGACGTCTAGAGGTTAAACACAATCTACTGGAAGGATGTAAGCTTTTTCAAACATCCTGTTCTAGTTTCATTTTCTGGGTCAATGTGGATAAATGTATAAATGCCTATAATATGAGCACATTTAAATCTAATGTCGTTAATTTTACGTTCCAACCCATTCCATTCCTCTCACTTGCATAATTGTCGTGTCAGTCGTGAGAACTATAAACCGTGCTTTCACATGGAGAAAGGCTCCAGCAACTAGCGTTATTTAAATTATGTCCCTTGTGTTAATCACATCATATCGATAGTATTGTAAACCTGAAATTGAAACATTGCTTGTGATGTCTAGAAGATCATATTGCAACCTGATCGACACTCTAGAATCAGTGCTTACAACTATGTGCTTACACGTCATCAAAAGAAAAGCTCTTTGCTTTATACATTCATAACTTATTTTGATTTCGATTATTTCCTTCAAGAACCCAAGACCAAACTACTTACAGGATTGTCGAAAATCATGAATGTTTGTTGATAAAAGCGTTACACGAATAAAATTGATTAAAAATATCTTTGTTATCAATTTGTGCTAATATCACATCTGCACGACGAGTTGCGATCGGTGAAATCGATTACAAATGAGTTTCAGTAATCAAAACAGAAGTGATGATGAAAACAATTAAACATCAGAGAATAACTTCAAAAGAAGAAATGCAAACAAGGTTTGTGTGAATCGAGATTAGAACCTAAGATTTAGTAGAAAATAAAGGCGAAATGATTCTGTGTTACATTGACTGATTCTGAGCCATACTTCATGTCGTCCTCAACTACTGATTGTGGTTACAATATGGACTTCAACCAAGCTGTCTAAATCCACTAATTTGGTTCAGACTTATAGTCAATGACTTAATGGAATGACGCTAAGTTAAGATTTGACTCTCTCGAGTGTTATTCTAGCCTATGCCTGTGTCATTTAAAGTCACTCGTCGAGATAGGCTTAAGTTCTGCATATGTGACATGTCTCAACCACATCATCCATTAAAATACCTTTATCAACACTCGTATATTATAAAACTACTGCATGCCAACAGTTTAGCTCGAGATACTTAAGATATGTAATTGATTAACTGATATAAGAGTAATAATGTGGAAGTCTATGTTATGCCGGACCATAAAGAAGTGTAACAAACTTTAGAACTGTGTTTTAAGAACACGATTTCATTTACTCTAACTGTGTGTAATGTAAACATTCTCTTTCTATTATTGTTAGGTTTCTCCTACCCTATCCTCTCGTTTAGCATAATTACTGTCATTATATTGTCTCTTTTTATGGAGTATAGTTAATAAGTTGTGTACAATTTGTTCCTATTCACTACTACTATTCCCTTCGTTCTGCATCCATGGTAATTCCCTAATTGGTTTGCTGTGCAGTCTGATTCTATGTATATATAAAGGAATGCTTGAAATATAAAGGATTCTGTCTGGTTGATCTATTGGCTCGTATTCTTCTTATTTCGGCTTGGAACTAAGTGGGCATAGGGTAGAAACAAAATTACCAACTAGGCACTAGTAACTAGCATTCGGTCACTCACCACCAAATTTCTAACATCATAACAGTCTAACAACAAGTATCAACTTACCGACATATGTATATGCATAACTTTGAATAATATACAGCTTAATTTAGTCATTCTTAAAAAAAAATTGATGCTTTCCACATAAATGATAAAATGTGACATTTACTTAAAATATGGGTCATTATAACATCATGAATAATTCCCACAATCATTGTTTTATTGCTCTGCTAAGCTTGTAGTCAACTAACTATTGAATAAAGTTATATACACAAATTATAGTCTAAAAACTACTTAAAAGGTTGACAGTAGAATCTAAGACTTGAGCTTCATTCTCTTAAAAATCTATCACAACTATATACACTTTAATCTGAGTTGATGTTCACATTAGTATTGAGACTGAATAAGTCCTGTTTCAAAGTGATTACGTGTTAACTACTAAGTTAATGAATTCAAATACTCATGAATATGTTCAACGGTCAAGAAGATATTTCTATGAGCTTTGTAATTTCCTGTTGTTGATATTCACAACTACGTTTTTGGAAATATACACTGACAGATTAATAAACTTCAATTGATGCTGTAGTTTGTAGAGTCGACTGAGTTCTACTAAGCACATATAATAAAGCTTATCATTAAATGGTAGTATCCAGATAATCCACTTAAGCTAAATACATAACAACTCAGACTGATAAATTGGTGTTCTAAATGTCGACAATGGAAATTTACAAATTCATATCAATTTTCTATAAAGATTTCTAGTTCAAATTAAACATCAAAATATATAGAGCAATGTAGTAGTTCAACGTACAATGTTGCTTTTTTCAATGTTTTAATTGCAGAATTTATTGAATTCTTTGTTAATTGAACTTTTGCTAACCATTTCAATGGTTTAATATTCTTTGTAATTTTACTAGAATTTCTGAAACAACTTTCAGCCTATAGAGATAAATGTAAACAAGATAATTAGATTATTCAATTTCTCTTACTAATTCATATTGTTTGGAATAGAAATAGCATATACCTTGTCCATACAGTATTTCCTAAAATAGAAAAACAAAAAGAAAAATAAAATTTCAGGTTATTGCCTTATTAAAACACTAATAACTTACCCAGTCATTCTGATCATGAGTTAGTAAGTCTTCGTAAATTTTCAATGCTTCCTTGTGATGACCACGTAACTGTCTGTAAAGTAAGCAAACAAACTTACAATGATTTGTAATTTGGTATTGACTAAAGTTTTAGCCTTTACTATATCTTATGAAAATTACCTTGACATAGCCGTTATTTAGAAGTTTTAGGTTAATTAGTAAATGTCTGGTAGTGGATTCGATAACTATATGGTAAACCCACTGATGTTTATAGTAAAATGCTCTGATTTTGAGTCTCAGCGTGGGCATCGACTGTTTGACACCATCGTAAATAGAATAAAATTCATGTCCTGTATCACACTGAAAATCGCATAGAAGTTACTCAAGAAGAGGTTGTTTTTTTTCCAGTGATAAGAGTAAAGTGACTTGAAACATCCATGATATATAGCAATATATAACGGTTAGTCGTACTGAGAGAGATTTGACTGGTATTGATAGTGATTAATAACAAGTGCATTTACACTGACGTACCAATTATATATTACCTCTAGCTATTAACTATTGGCTTTCGTGAATTTCAGTAGTAAGCTACTCAGTATGACTAGCACATAAGAAACCGCTAGTATAGTATGAAGTCGAAATAGTGGGGAATAAACATCAATATACTTTATATTACTCAGTGACGTTTGAGAATCTGTTCCAAAAATAGTTATTGAAATGTACATAGTAAAAGCAAAAGAACATAAAATACCCACAACAGCATCCTAACAAACTGTCCCATATTCAAACTGAACTATATGCCATTTTTATTCAGACTCACAGTGGTACATCAAGAGCATTGTTGTACTTTTAGTTAATGGCCAAATGATATTATACTACCCACATGATCTGAAGATCGAGGATTTGATCCTGTATGAGAGAATGCGGTTGCTAATTACCAAGTAATGGAGTAAAATAGTTATTCAAACCCACTTTGTTTCTACTTTTTTTTTTTAACTTATATCAATTTGTAATGTAAATTATTGTAAACTTGTACCAACTCTACATGATATCTTAATTACCACAATATGAAGTATTCAGTTTGACAAGTGTTATGAAACGTATAGTGTTCGGCAGTAGTTAATTTTTGTTTTAAGGCGATTGGAGATATCCAACTAAAGACTGTATTTTACAGTAAACCAAGTCATCCAAATACGAACCTAAGAGGCATTATCAATTTCTTCGGGATCGGTGACAAGTGCAAACATGGCTAAATACAGGGTTAGGAATTTCCTACCGACTACCTCCAACTACTGATCATTTAATCACTGCAGATTTACAATTGGGTAGCTTAAACCGATGGCTATTGTATTATTCAGACTTGAACGGTAGAATTCGACTAATACTAAGGGCTTGTTACTACTCATTCAATGCAGCTTATTTTTGCATCAATAAAATTGTAATCATGTACTCTATACGCTTGAATATAAAAACGATAAAGTTGAAATGATCGAACTCTATGTATAAAACAAGTCACATATTATCTAATAAAAAATGTTCATGTAAAATAACCTTGACAGCAATACTTACAACGATTTAGCAATTTGCTTCAGTATGTCGGCAGATTTGTTATTATGTTCTAAACACTTGTATAAATGACTTAACGATTGTCCAGTACAGCCATCAAGTCGATGAATAAGACTTAAACAATAAAGATGATAATCAATATCATTCAGTGAGAACTGCTCAGCACAGTTCTTAATAATATCTGTACATTTACCAAATGCAGATTGTGTATACAGAGTGTGTAGTAACCAGTTTACACTTTCAACTGGCTGAGTGTACAGAAATCCTTTGAAATGAAGAAAGCAAATTAATTTAAAATAACAACTTACCTTTAAGCATTTTAAAAGAATTCTATCAAACTATTTTGATAAACAACAGCTGAATAAACAGTGCTTTCACTTCCTCATGATTCTAAAGAAACTGACATAAGTAGTAGTTAAAAATCGTATCAATCTAGAAAAGGCGATAACAAGCTAGGTGAAAGAGGAAATGAAAAAATAATCAAAAGAAAAACAACAAGCGCAAAGTCGTTGATATTGCCGTAGTATATACGACACGTAAATCTTACTATTTCTTTCTCGGAAACAATCACCAACCGTTGTCGAAACAACTGCACGCGTGAAAAAGCAAATAAACTGGCTGCTGATACTAGCCCATAACAAAAACATTTGAGAATTTGCCCCTCATCAATTCATGTAAAGTATTCTAACATGTGGAAATAACTACAGGTTTATGCAAAGCAATTACAAAATTATAAATCAATCAAATTTTAACACTACATAGACCGATTTTAAAAAGATTCACTCAGGGATACAATATTCTGCTATTGTTTTACTTTCTTCAATAAAATTTCAAATTCCTCCATTAAAGTATATATGTTTTCTCAACATTCGCCTAAATATAAAACAGTATATTTATTAGTTAGTTCATAAATATGTATGTTTATGGATTGCATGTAACTCAAATGATTGCAACTTAAGATACATTTTGAACTGGATTTACGTTCCTCAGAAACCTCTTTTTGATGAATTAAAAAACAATGTTAACCAGCTAAGTAATTGAAATTATATCCCCAACCATAATAAGATGCTGTCAGAAAAAAGCCAACAGTTCGTTGTTGGTTTCCACCAAACTTTAAATTTTAGACTGACAAAACAATAAAGGACCGATAAAATTTTAACATTTAAACACAAGTTTTAATATCTGATGACAAGCTAGCAAGTTATAAATCAGTTGGTTTGTACTATTAAAAACCACCTGATTTTTGTGTGCTTAAGATGAATTTAATAGTTTTAGAAGCCAACTATATTAGAAAAGCAAAATCTACATTCAAGCTTTGCTTTAATTGATGAAATTCGCCATCAACTCATGTCACATAAGTCAAACACGTGACCTTGACATGAAACAACATTTTAAAAGCGGAAAATTGTAAACAACAACAACAGTTTCTAGATTCGAACGATTATAAGATTCAATTATTGTTTGGTCAGTACCTAACTCCACAACAGCTCTAGTCTTAGGAGTTTTGGCTGAAGTTTTTTATTTTTATTTTTTACTTATATATATGTACATGTATGGATATTCCGGAATTTATTTATTTTTCATACTAGGAAGTTGTGTTAAAGAATGAATAAGAAGAGAAAAGCTGGAATCCAAGGACGACAAAATTAGGAAGGTAATGAATAAATTATGGCGTTGCGAAATTACATTTTCAACAAGTGTTTATCTCCTATTCCATGAGACATTTCGTATACCGATGTGGAGCACATATTTGTCAAGTTTTATCTTAAAAATTTTTAAACGTGGAGGGCTGAAGTCACTGTATCGGGAGAAAGGCTCTAGGTTGAGCATACTCCTAATAGCAAAACGTTAGCCCTAGTCTATGCTTTTACTATCTAATGGACAATGGACCGATGACTTCATTGTGACATAAGAGTAGAAGATGTAACCAATATCCACCTATTTGGGTGTATGGTGTGCTCAAAATGAGTCTAACAACCTACGTTGCAATCTGCCTCTCCACTCTTTTCAACAAATTGACATTGTTTTTGTCAGTGGGAGGAGTGACAATGCTGTGACTTTCCAGGTGAGGTCTTATGTACGTTTTTGATACTGTCAAGAATAGTTCTACTGTCAACATGACCAGCTGACTACAAACTCTGTGCATCATGGGGTATGCTACGGCAAAGTTTACTTGATAAATCCCCGTGGTATTCAATTTCTTTGTGAAAAGTAAACCTAGATCTTGCTTTCTTAAGATATTAGTTATTTGTTACCCATCTAGGTAATAGTTCGTTTGAGTACGTCTTGTGTGTGGTGGAACATTATGTGGCTTATCTGTATGTTGGTGTTCAGGCTATTGTCACCTATTCTCTTCTCTGTATAAATCAGGTCTTTTCGGAAGCCTATTAAATCACTGTTACCTCTAAGGAATCTTCATTGCGGCTTGGGTTATATTCAACGTTTCACTGCGAACCAAATGTAGCGTCATACCTCTTTCATATTTTCTTTTCATTTGATGCGTAAGTACTGAATATTAAAGTGAAATGTTTGAATATGTTTTTATTATTTGAGCTTTTAACCTACGTTTAAATTTTTCGAAAAGTTTATCAAGCTATGTAGTATATGCTTTTGATGAGACCTAGTTGGTTACAATCAGATCCTAAGAAAGTTCGTGTCATTTAATAAGCCTATTAACGTGTATTTTACAGAATCAGCTGTATCGTAAATAATATATTTATGGGACATTGACTCAGGTCTATATGAGATTTGAAGTCTCTTAAGGTAAGCACTTGCCTAAGTAAATATTTGTTGAAAGTTTTGAGGTGCATTACTTGTTGTTAAAATATATGCATCCTAATAGAAAACAATTTCTACATACAAGTTTTTTAAAAGTGCCATCCATATTATTTTTGACGTAAATTAAAATTCCTGTGACCTGAGAGATGTTTCAGGGAATGAATTATTTTACAGACGTAAGACACTAGGTCACTTGGTGAACTACTTTCTCCTTCATACAACGTGGAAATGAGTATTTCGGTGAAAGAAATCTATCACTGTTATTCGCCATAATTATTGGAATGATAGTTTCAAATAGTAATAATAATAATAGTCATATTCTTTAGTCGCATTTTGTACATTATAAGGATACAAGTTAGCGGGCATGATCGCTTGTGGACAGAATAGAATAAACTTCCTCTAAATAGGTTTCAGTGTCTAGCAGAATTAGATCACTGATTCTCCTGTGTACAAATATTTTATAAAACAAAGAAGGGTGACTTGAGGGGCGGAGACAGTATTTTGCACATATCTGACTACGCAACAAATATCAGAACTGTACCGAACTCGGGTACTTCATTTTCATGGTAGTAATGACAGTACAAACGTTTGTTGGCATCTTCTTCTAGGCATCAATCTCTGAAATTGCTTGAAACATTAGTTGAACGCTTTTATTTTGGGCCTGTCTCCTATTCATCATCTAAAACTTTTATTGAATATCGGTTTGTAGCAGTTAAACTGTTTACTTGAGATTACATATTCAAAGCCTTCTAGGATGTATTTCGACTGCGCAGTTCCACATACAATTAATGAACAAAGGTGTCTAGGTGTCTACGATTTACTTGGAGATAATAGTATCCCCCAATACAAAACAACTGTAGCGTAGCTTTATACCTTCATATACAATAACATCGGTTTACGGAATGTTCAAACAGACATATCCTATGTAAATGGTGGACTAATGAATGACAAACTGGTACGATGGCTATGAATAACCTATACTTGATAGACATAGTAGTGTTAATAAAGTAGTAATTAATGATTATACATAACAAGTATTTTGACATCAGAATTTGCAGTTTATTTATCTTAGCTAGCTAGAACACAAAATAAAAATATTATCTAGTGATATATAAGAAAACGTTAATTTGATGGATTAATAAAATTAGTATGTTTGCTGGAAGCTGGTCACTTCAGTATTTGACAATCCATTACGTAGATCTCCGTTTTATTTGTGTTGCCCATGGCCACTTTAAATTCGCTTAGAATCCATGCAAAATCGATTTCATGTTCTTGCTTGGATTAGTCAAACATTGCTGGACATCCACTGGTCCTTACTAAGTTTACTATATCAAAGGATCGTCGGTTAAATATCTTGTGTCACATTGGTGGCTACGTGAAGTTTATATAATGTTATGAAGAGTCATACTCATATCGATACATAACTTTACAACCCGTAAACTTAGATCCACATGATTTAATTCAATAATAACAGTAAGTTACTTCTTTATCTTTTATTTTATGGCCAAAGAAACAAACGCACATAATATAACGATAATGCAACTCCAGGTTTTGTTTACTCAACGTGCTTCCCATACGACATAGTGAGCATACATCAACTAGAACTAGACTTTCTGTCAAGGGAGCTAGCACATTGACGCTACTGAAAATTGTTTGTTCAAATTGTCGTCCAGTTGTTGTACTCCATATTCCTCGCGTAGAATCAGTCGTGACGTTCGTGGAATAAGTGGTAGCCAGTATACGTTCAGAAGTACAAAATATGGTTTATTAACTTAATGTTTCAGACTTTCTATATCTTATCAAAGCTGAAGAACTTGTATTGTTGTTATAAACGCTGTATTATCAAACAATCAAGTGTTATTACTGTTGATTTAGGCTTCAGGGATAAAAATAGCTAATAAACTGAGGGCTCATAACAGTGACCACTCAGGCCTATTTGAATAGCTTATTCGACACTCGCAATAGTTTAACTCAACAAACTTTCCATAATGGATTTACAACTCAATGGATTTCATTCTGTGTAATGAAACGTCTACTCTACGCAGTTCTTTCAAAAACACCCTCCTTCTATAATACCAGCCATTCATAGCCTTCACGGACTTGTTGACGGTGACCGACCCTCCATGATGCTGTAGACGACAACAATGTATGCGCATTTTATTGTCTTTTATCAAACACATAAGCTACTAGGTCCGAAAATCTCATCATGGGAACCATGTTATTATCTAGAAACTCCAAATCAGAAGCAATATCCATTCTAGCTACCCAGTTGACTCTTCGAACTGCGAAAACTCGACACTACTTCATAAAATGGGGAAAAATCACTTCAATTTAACGAGGAAATGTTCAGTTTTTAGATCAAGAGACTATGAAGTGCATTTTACTCAGTGACGGAAAATGCGATTGCGTGTAAGATATTAGATACATAACGTAATTTTTGAACGCCGAAACATCAAACACTGCAGTAACATTGGAAATTGAACAAATATATGCACTGAACGATAAGCAACTGCAGTTTGGTATACCTAGTAGAGCTCACCATTACCGTATGCTTTTCATTGGATACCACGAGGATAAGGCGGTACTCTAATAGTAGTTAGATATATAACTAAGCTTTACATTGGATTATACTGTTCGCGTTAATAAGAACTGACGAGCAAACGTTAAGTGTCAGATCATTAATAAAAAGTAAGAACATAAGCAGTCCCAGTAAAGAGTCTCTTGATGCTATGAACGTAGGCCACATCCGACTTAAATACATTTTACTCACCTTCGCACAGAACTCCCCCCTTTCTCAAAAGGTAGTTCAGTAGCCAGGATAGTAGTGGTTGTTTGGAGTCCACAGTGGCAGAATTATGAAATAGGAGACTATGGGGCACTGTTTCAGACGCTTTGTAGAAGTCTGAAAATACCGATTGGTTGTCGGTAGTACTTCGTTCTGCATGGATGCTGAATCCCTCTGCCAAATCTAATCCCTAAACATAACAAATACCATCTGTTTGAAATTAAGTAACATAGCGTACCACATGCATACTATCTGGAGTGTCGCGTGGAATTCAGGAAACTCGAATAATCTTTTATTTTCAACTAATTTTTGCCTTTCAAGTGTCACAGTTAATTTCACCATTATCGGTTATAATGCTTCACATTGTAACAACATACCTAAGACATCCTACCTACTATAATTATGTATAACCTCGACGACTAAATCGCGTTGGCTCCTTCCGCCTAAGTACCTTCGGCTTGTTTTGAGCATTAAAGGATCTCGAATACAAACATGAAGAAATCTATGATGAAAGTACAGCAATAATAATAATAATAACGCACACTAGCGCAAAAGACACCGAACGGAAAATTAACTGTAAGCAGCCGAACATTTGAGGCACAGTTCCACCTCACAACATATGATGAAGAGGCATAAAGCTACTGTTTGTGCATCCAACTTATCACAATAATGGCCTGAACGGAATAATATAGTTTGCTACGCTGTGATGAAAAAAATACTCAAACTTGTATTGTTGGAAATTCGGGTGAAATATCATACCTTCTAAATTAAGTGCCTGCTTATCGTATCTACTTGAAAACAATGAAAAGTGAGGCAATGATATGCTGCAAAAATATACTCAAGAAAGTAAAATCTTTTAATTAATACTGTTGTTAATGTTATTTTGCTTAGCTTCATCATTTATCGTTTGAAAATATGGTCAATATTTTGTGCATCAGCCTGAAGATCACCATCACATTAGTATACAGATTGCCTACTAAAACATGTCGGCAATATATGGTTTAGTTCTGGTGGAAAGTCTAAACTATATTTCGACCTACCTTTGCGTTCTGCATAACGATTCCGTGTCACTTCTAATATACAGGCTTGTATCTAGATAATGTGTAGCACATCTGTCAACCCCGTTATGTATATTCCTAGACACTGTGTTAACCATTGATAATGCAGTAAGTTATATGAACTATTTTGGTTTTGTAAATTACAAGTAATAACTCTCTATGCATTTAAAGTCCGATTATATGCTTCGATAATCATATTTACTGATAATCGATTAACTCTTTGATTGAAATAAATGGTATAACGTACAAATGTGAATAAATAATAAATGGATGTTGATTACTCATATTATGCATATCTAATTCACGTCATAATTGTGCATTAAATATGAATTGACTGACTACTCATCAAGGATAATTAAAAATTTCGCAGTCTGTACTTGAACTATTTCATCTGACAAGTTAACGTAGCTAATTTGTTGCGACTGACGAGCTACTAGAGTTTCGGAGTACTACTGCGATTTTAAAATCGACTGAATTATTTCTTCCCCATCGAGTATTTGCTGCGATTTCCTATGAGTAGTTTAAGGCGGACCTAGATAACAAAATGACCTATGTGTGATTATATTCTTATTGCTTCTATAAACATGTTATTATGTGGTATAGTTCATGTATTCCTCTCTGTGTATGTCAGTGCCTGCGCGTCGACCTACTCCTCTCTTTTGTTACCTTGTCTTGGTGTAGTACGTTAAAGCGACCTTCACATTTCTCCCCTGCCATCAGGTTGTCCTATTCCTGCTCCTTCGTGTTTATCAATATTTAGGACGGTGATTTTCTTATTTACATACATATATCCTCAGTCAGAATTTTATTTTCTTGACCACTTGATTGCTGAGCCGTTTACTTCTGAGCGCTGATTATCGATTATTTGTGTTTTTTTCTCTCTTGCACAACACACTCCTACAATATCCCTCATTTAGTCAAAAGCTTGTTTCTTGCGTCAAAGTTAAATATAAATACTTCTTGTTTCGAAACCCATTCTAAGCCTAGAGATTGATGAGTAGGCTTCATAGCACACTGGTACATCGATTGTTATTTAAATGAAAACCCTTATTTATTGAGATTGAAGAAATAGCCTTCACTGTATCCATATCAGTTGTCCGTCACTTTAATTAAAAACCTCCCTTAAATGACGGCTTATTCGTTTAATAAAATGTTTTTTCTAGTTCACAGGGAGAAAAAGATATCGAAACACTCATCTACATTGAAATCGTTCTTGATAGGGTCCACGTCAAAATAGTCAAAACCATCTGCGAATCTTCGTGCTGTCTTATTCATATCAGGTTTTACATAGAACGGTGTGATTTCGAAAGAATATGAAGTCATTGGAAATTTGACAAGCCCTCTTGCTTTGTCATCACTCGGCTATCATAGGTATATTAAAGTTCCACAGTCAGAGTTAAGCGCCTGTAATTAGATAAGTATTCTCTCTACATGCGCAGAGTCGGTCACAGTTTCTTATAAAAACCGTAGTAATATACACACTAGCTCAACAGTGTGGTCTGCCTCTTAGTGAATAAGTACGATGAAAAACCATTCCTAATTTTTAAGGTTTAATCACTGTATATGTCATCACCATCGAGAATGATAGTATACATGACATTGTAATTCTATCACATCAAAATAGCTCTTAATAAAATTATTTAGAACACTATCAGTGTACCTGTCATATGAAGAGTCATCTTTCGACAACCTATACCATAAACTGTGTAATCTACGTGTTGCTATTCCATAATTTCAAACACTTCGAACACCGTAACATTTTTCTACGTGGTTCGCATATTTTGTTTATTGCAAGATATCTTGTAGTACTCCAGCGGTATTACCTAACTTCACTCACACTCTTATAGCACTCAGGAATAGCAAAATGACATACATGAAGGCCGAACGCTCAAAGCTTAGTCCTCATTAACCGAACGGTATCCCCTCTACTGGTTTTTCTCCTCTTAACCCGTCAGACGCACAACCAAGTTGAAGCGATTCTAAGCAACCATTATTTAATAGTTCTTCCCTTTCATTCTCTAAAAAAATCCGTCAACGGTGCGTTTATCACCAATGAGCAACCAGCTGACAGTCTCACACCACTTGTAAAAGTCGTCAACACTGACGATCAGAATATTGATATTGGCACTTGCGACATTGGAACTGACGACATCAAGTCAACGCATACCATCATGCAATACGTCCAACAAGATCTGCCATCAATATCATACCCACTTAATAAACATAATAACACTGACATAGAAAAAATGAAGCAAGCCGAAATTTTCCTAGATTTCATTTTGACTAAAGTTGTTAAGCTTATTAATTAGCTCCATAAAGCAATACTTTGCAACATCCCTGAGAATTTCTCCCTAAATTAGGCACGCAGACTTATAAGTTGTATAATCCATAATTTCTACCAACTTCTCTAGATTGGTACTATATAAGGCCTGTGTACGCCCGCTACTTGAATACTATCCGCTCATACTCAGCAGCGTAGGAATAAGTGATAAGCAGAAGATTGAAGGAATACAGAAATACATTACAAAATGACATTGGTGAAGGATTGTGGACTAAACTACACTACACTGTGTAATACACTAGGCTTAGAACTGCTTTGGGAACGATGAACTTGTAGCGACTTAAGTTAACTAGCTAAAAGATGATTTCACAACTTATGTATACACGTAGATAAGAAAGCTTAAGTATCCATTTACTTCCTTATTCTTTATAGGGATTATATTTCCCATTATCTTATATTGAATGTTGAGGGACATTGTGTGTTTGAATGATTAGCATCTAGCTTCAACTGACTCCTGCCACGATACAAAATAAAGACCTATTACCAAAGATTATTGTCTCCTCTGTTAAATTAAACGGAACGTACCTAATTACTAAACTGGTGAGCCATGTATTGAGCATTATATTTAACTTTTTATTGTACGTTAAATAAGCCTTCTGTTCTTGCAGTAATTAAAATTACGTATATATATATATTAATATATATATTATAGAGTATTTCTTATTTATCGTTAGGTACTACTATTAGACTCATTGTTTTCCGTTATTATTACATTATTATATTGTTCATAACATGTCAAACAGTATCCCAACTAAAAGCCTAGAGGATATGTCAGCGATAGACATAGACACCGTCATGACTACAAAAGTTCGACTTCCTGAATTCGATCGTAGTGATCCTGAGTTGGGGTTTGCTCAGCTAGAGCATTATTTCACGAGACACAATATGAAATCTGAAGGAGTTCGCTATCGAGACCTATTTTCAGTCCTACCTCCCTCAGTAGCCAACGAAGTCCGAGACTTGATTTTAAGTCCACCAACACCACAACCATGCACCATTCTAAGACGAGAGATAATGAATCGTCTATCATTATCAGATGGACAAAGAATTCGAAGGCTTTTCCAAGGAGAAACATTAGGTGATAGGTCACCATCACAGTTTTTTGCGTCATCTTCAAGCTTTAGTAGGCGACAACACAGTGAGTGAAGCAGTCCTAAAACAAGGATGGATACAAGCTCTCCCATGCTACGTTCAACACTATTTGGATGCACAAGATCCTGATACCTCTCTATCTCATTTAGCGCGGATCGCAGATCGGATAATGGAATGAGGTCCCCCAACCGCATCACGTATGACACATCATACTCAAAAGGCGGAAAGTAACAAATGATCCAGTCATAGCACAACTGATTGCGAGTGTTAAAATTCTTACAGAAGCTGTCAGCGAAATGCGAACGAGTCATAGAAATAGGGGCAGGTCACCACAACGACCAAGATCCAAATCACGGAACAGGTCACAAGGGTCCAGACAATCTGGACAATTTTGTTGGTATCACTGGAAATTCGGTGCTCAATCGACCGGATGCAACCAACCATGCGCCTGACCCAAACAGACTTCGAAGAACCAAGGAAACGAATAACCCCTCCACAGGTTGCGACAACTGAGGAGGGGTGCCTAAACAGTCACTTATTTTACGTTAGAGTCAGAAATTCAGGCTTGAACATTTTGGTAGATACTGGTGCTGCACTTAGTATCATTCCTAAGAATAAAACTGAACTAAGTCGAGAAACTTCCTCAGTTACACTTCAAGCTGCCAATAAGACTAAAATCGCGACGTTTGGGCAAAAAACGTTGACTCTAGATTTGGGGTTTACAAGACAATTTCCTTGGGTTTTCACTGTAGCCGATCTGGACTTGGCAATATTAGGAATGGATTTCTTAGAGAGATATGAATTTCTAGTTGACACTAAAAAACGACGTTTGACTTTAAAAGAAACTTCGAAATTCACAAAAGGCATAGAAAGTAATATCACATCTCTAAACTTAATACAAACTCCGCCAGTAACAACGGAAAAGTTCCAGGATATACTCGCGGATTTCCAAACCTAACAAAATCAAACCCTCAAACTTCCAAAACTAAGTTAAAGTATGTCATATAATCAAAACGGAAGGTGCACCTGTTTTTGCTAAGCCTAGGAGATTAGCACCTGATAAGCTTAAAACAGCTAGAGCGGAATTCGATTACATGTTACAGCTGGGCATAATACGTCCATCTGATAGCCAGTGTGCATCTCCTTTGCATATAGTTCCAAAGAAAAATGAAGGCGATTGGAGACCGTGCTGGAATTGCAGAGCCCTCAACCGTCAAACGGTACCAGACAGGTACCTGATACCACATATACAAGACTTTACGAATGGTTTACAGGATATGAAGGTATTTACTAAAATCAATATGGTCAGAGCATGTCACAATATTCCAGTAGCTGAGGAAGATATTCCGAAGACAGCTATCACAACACCTTTTGGATTATTCGAATTTGTACGCATGCCATTCGGCCTACGGAACGCGGCACAAACATCCCAAAGGTTTATGGATAATCTACTTCGAGATATGCCGTTTACTCAGGGGTACATAGATGACTTACTGATTGCCAGCCCGGACTTAAAATCACATGAACAACATGTGAGAGCAGTGTTGGGACGATTAAATCAAAATGGCATGAACATTCATCAAAGTAAGTGTGTTTTCGGTGTAGAAACACTAGAATTTCTTGGGCATACCATAAGCCCTGAAGGAATTACACCAATCAAACAAGAGGCAGACACTAATAAACAATACCCTATACCAAGCTCTGTAACACAACTTCGAAGTTTTCTAGGTTTACTAAACTTTTATCGCAGATTCACACCCGGTTGTGCACAACTAATGCAACCATTGACGGATTTGCTTAAAGGAAAACCGAAGAAATTCAAGCTAACCTCTGAGGCTGTCAAAACTATTAATCAGTTAAAGGATAAACTTTCTCGAACATCTACATTAACTTATCCAAATTCTCATTACCCAATTGCTTTGATGGTAGATGCTTCAGACAAAGCTGTAGGCGGTACTCTTAACCAACTAGTTAAAAACGCCTGGGAACCGATCGCATTCTTCTCAAAGAAACTCGCTCCAGCAGAGACGAGATATTCTACTTTCAGTCGAGAACTCCTCGCAATCTACCTAACCATCAAGCATTTTCGACACATGCTCGAAGGCAGGAAATTCACAGTTTATACGGATCATAAACCGTTAACCAATCCATTAAAAGCGAAAGCCGATAAATACTCACCTCGAGAAGTTCGACACCTCGACTACATATCACAGTTCACTAGTGATATACGTCACGTAAAAGGTCAAGACAACCAGGGGGCAGATGCATTATTAAGATTAGAAATGAATATAATACAACAGTCAATAATAAATTTTGAGACTTTGAGAGACAGCCAGGAATTTGACCTAGAATTACAAAACGTACTGTCAACTAAAAGCTCTAGTCTCAAACTAAAACAGTTTCCGTCACCTTGAAAGATGTTACGATTTATTGTGACACAACGAAGGCGGTGCCCCGACCTTTCGTTCCTAAAAGTATGCGACGATTAGTATTTAGTAACTTTCATTCGTTGTCTCACCCTGGAGTGAAATCCTCGACTAAACTAATCAATGCCAGACACATATGGCCGAATCTTCAAAAAGATGTACCTAAATGGGTTAGAGAGTGTTCGGCGTGTCAACAATCAAAAGTTAACCGACACATAAATTCACCCATTGGAAGCTATCCCCAACCGGATGCACGTTTTGCACACGTCCATATCGACTTAGTAGGCCCTTTACCAAGTTCAAATGGTTTCACTTATCTATTTACATGTATAGATAGATTCACATGGTTTTCTATAGCTGTTCCAATCACGGATATCACAGCCGAAACGGTGGCTAAAGCCTTCATGCAGAACTGGGTGACCATTTTTGGTACACCTATAACAATAACAACGGACAGAGGAGCGCAATTTGAATCTGAACTATTCAACAACTTAGCTAAACTTCTAGGCTCCAACAGAATACGTTGCACGGCATATCACCCTCAAGCTAATGGGATGGTAGAACGGTTCCATCGTCAACTTAAGGCTGCTCTTATATCTCATTCAAACCCCAATCAGTGGACAGAATTCCTACCATTAGTTATGTTGGGAATACGAACAGCTGTCAAAACTGACTCACAATGTTCAGCAGCAGAATTAGTCTTTGGGACCACTCTTAGACTACCAGGTGAGTTTATTAACCCTCACACTGACAGTAAAACACTCGATTTAGGAACTTATGCAGACCAACTAAGGGACCAAATGTCTAAGCTTAAGCCAATTAACACTCGTGAACAGTCACGAGCAACATTTTTACCTAAGGATCTAAGCAACTGTTCACACGTCTGGATAAGATGTGACAAAGTAAAAGCACCACTTAGCCCTCCTTTTGAAGGTCCATTTAAGGTTATTGCAAAAAACCGAAATATTTTGTAATTCAGAAGCAAGGAAACATCGACTCAGTAAGTATTGATAGGCTAAAACCGGCTTATCTAGATAATCAACCCCCATACATGTTGTTAGATCGTGTACTCGACCAAACAATCACGGAATTAAAAAGTGAAAACGTTAAGGCTATAAAATTGGCTAAAAGCGTTAGATGGGCACAACCGATTATCCAGACAGGGATACCCACGTTTTTAGTTAAGTCTAAAGGGTAATCACGTGATATCTGAAATCTCGAGTTTGTAGATATATATTTAAAAATTTAGATAAAAAAAAACAGTAATTTTCGCTTTGCCCTATATCGACGTTGTCTAAGTAGTTTTAATTATAATTACTAATAGTCCTAAGTATTATTCTACACATTTCCAAGCGGATTTTGTTTTTTTATATATGAACGGTATAGTCCATTTTTTTTGTATATATAAAATAAATTGTACTTAAGCAATATATTCTTAAAAGATCCGTTGAGTACTATAAGCCGCAAACCTATCGACCGAGGTAAGGCACTAAAAACCAGAATCTTTAATTCAGGTGAGTGTGGTGCGCAAGTTTCGCCTGCAGAACTAATCATTTTTCTAAGTTCCTTCCTATTAGTAGACAATACCATAAATAACACAAATGCACCTCAACAATAATGAATTCCGAAAACAACCCAGATATCTACACCATGTTTATTTTCTTCCAGGTTCCAAACTAGTCTTGAAACCGAACACTTACGTAGAAACGAAGACTTATCAATTATAATTGCACATTTTATTTTTGCATTCTAACTTTGTATACAAACAGTGGAGCAATTCTTTAGGTGTGATGGAGTTTCAACAATATTTTTTGAAGTAGATTCTTCTTTCATTTTGACTTGAGGGCGACTCAAGAGGCAGGTGAGTAAACACCTGATAACCGGACAGAGCATGGAAAAATCGTACCTCACCAACATGGTGTTGGGTAGCCCGCTCGCGGTACTTCCTCAGATATTCTTGTTTCATTTTCTTACTCTTATTTTCCAATCTCTGGTCACCAATAGGAGCTTAAGTCCAAGTATCTAATTATCATTTGTGGGAGAATGTACACCCTACATATTCGATAACCAGTACTAAAAGTAAATGTAATCCACGTTGCGTCGTCGAATACTAAAAGACTGTTTACAGTTGATCTAATGTCAAGTGCTGAATGTGCTAGTAATTATCTATTTAGCTACAGTGGCAGAACTACGGTAATTTTAATAGTTAGGTTGATCGAACTGACGTTCCTACGGAAGTCAATTCTAGGAGGAAGCTAATGTAGCGACTTAAGTTAACTAGCTAAAAGATGATTTCACAACTTATGTATACACGTAGATAAGAAAGCTTAAGTATCCATTTACTTCCTTATTCTTTATAGGGATTATATTTCCCATTATCTTATATTGAATGTTGAGAGACATTGTGTGTTTGAATGATTAGCATTCCGCTCCAACTGTCTCCTGTGCTCGCTATCAAATAAAGACCTATTACCAAAGATTATTGTTTCTTCTGTTAAAATAAAACGGAACGTACCTAGATATTATAAACTAAACTAAATCTGACATTCTATTTCAAAGTTCTATACCGTTTAACATGCTTCTCTGACCCTATATACAGATTTATCGATGCATCTAATCATAGGCTTTAAAAACCATACAGGTACCGTGTGAGTGGAACATAGTTAGACTAGCAAACGGCTTATTTTTTTGTACACAAATTCACTGTCATTCGGGATAGTATATCGTCAGAAATCCGTACGTTTGATAGTATCAATCACTTTATACGAGTGATAGGCCAACTATTTAGGGACTCCAAGGCACTGAATAAAAGATTAATTTATTGAAGCTCTAGCAAAACATGTGGCGTACTTGGTTCGGTCAGTGTGTCACACGCATATGTGAACTAGATACTAATGTGCAGTACTTAGGACAACATATCTAAAATCCGTACTAAATACTCCACAACTTACCGCTTAACCTCGACTTAACCAGTACTTACTCATTTAAGTCCTAAATTTTTAAAAACTGCAATCATTCTGACGCAAAAGAGAACTCCTTAAAGTGTCCATACTAAACATTGACACAAGTAGGATCACATTTTATTTAGAGAGTCTTCTCGGTCTGAAATTTATTCCACCTTATGTTCCTCAAGCTCATACGATAGTGAGCTTTAAAATGAAATAAGATTACTTTCAAGTATTTTATTCGGATAGGCTTCATTAGTCGCGATTGTAAACCCTCAGATTGTCAGCTATTCCTACCTTACAAGTCAAATCAACAGTAACGAAACTTGTTATTGTAAGCGTATATTATCCAATCAACCAGAATACTTGATAATGCAGCTTTTGCACACAGCAGGACAAGTTCTTTGGCTTTGATCATATGTAAACAAGTTTCTGAAGGTATATGGGCTATTACTTTGTTCCACGAGCGTCATGACCAATTCCAGGCTGTAATTATGGAGGTCCAACAATGGAAGACAGTTCGACCAAACAATGTTTCTTAATAGGAATGCGCTTGCCCGCTTGACAATCACCATGTACACCTCAACAGCCTACGGTCATCTTCCTGTGCTCCACCTCATTGTTCACTCTACCACTCTCTACGAACTGGCTAGCTATCACACTGCCTGATCAACTATTAATTCTTATCTATTCCATTATTTGGTATAAGATATTTTCAAATAGTTGTGAAAAGAACAGAAAAGGCTTTCGATCCACGGGCTTCCGTGCTCAGCATCAATGGATCACCGATTCCATTGTTGTTTCTATCGCTATTATTGCTGTCGTTATTGTTATAATCGTTCTGTATATTACCACTGCCTAAAACTGCTCTTTCTATTACTCATTCAACATTCCCCTATGCTTTTCAACTGCCGAAATCATTTCTCACTCTTCCTCTACATACACCCCTTCTGACTTCCCCAGTGTCTTTTAATTGTGGCTACCCAGTGAAAAAAAGTAAGAAGAAAGAGAAAAAATTTAAATCAAGAATTGAAAAAATGATAAAAGAGGAGAGAAAAATGAAAAATGTTTTATATTAATTCTCTAGCTTACTTCACTAGGTTATGTGCAGTCAGGTAGCTAGACAGCTAACGCGTGAAAATACCAAATATCTAAAACTAAGACGATAACAACAAGATGCAAGCAAAAAGATGCACTAAGGTTTGTACCAGTTTGCCACGATATTGGGTATTGGACTGAGTTTGAAGTTATCATTTCTCATACGTTTCTAGGTCAGCAGTGTTTTGAAAATGTCCGTGGTTGCAGGTTGCCGTCTGAAATGGTCGACTTCTGTGGGAGACATAGTTAAAAGGACATCAGCTCTTATCAATTATGCCCGTTCAGTGTATGATAAGGTGGCATCCTCTGAACCTGCCACTTTCGAGTCAGTCGTTCTGGTATATTATAATATTGGTCACATTAACATAACTCCAGCCCATGTCACTATTTGAAGCTGAATATCAAACAGAAAGAAATGCTCTAGACTTTCCTCAGCACACATTCCCTTCTATAGCTCTGAGAGATGCTAGTTGTGATGCCACTCGTAAACTTTCTGATGTGGAGGTAGAATTGGAGTAAGTTGTTTTAATCATTTTCGCAATTTATTCACTAAAAAACCTATAAATCTCCATGCTGTTTAGTCTATGACTATGGGGAGTGTCTACGACTACAAGGCATATTAATGAAAGCCGAGAAACATTCTATAGGGTACCGACATGTGCTGCAGCTTTTTAGATCCAATAAACAAGTGCCTATAAACCCAATTTTAAATTATCTTGCCTGAAATATCCAATCAGTGACTGTTGTTGCCTTACGAACTTCCGAAAAGTTACGGTCTTCCAGTCGATTTGAAATCCTGACGATTTATCGTTTCTTAACCTGATCATTTCATAGGTAGCTATGAGTTTACTCAGTCGAAAACAGGTATGCGGATAAAGTTCGGAATCGAAGGATAAGTATTATCGCACAACGTCTACACTAAGCTACTAAATGGGCAGAAGGTTTTTGTTTTGTAATTTCTTATTAGTTAATTTGCTGAAACATTTCGTAAGTCTGATGCATTGACATCTAATTATTTAGGGGAATAAGAACTTTCTGGTTGAATCCTAGGATAATCTTAATCCATCACTAAGGGTTAGATGGTCTGGCGGTAGACTTGAGTTTTAAGATCAAACTTGAGCGACTGAAAAATGATCTTAAGTGTTTTAGTTAGAACGAAGCAATCATGACTGAAATATAATTAACGAATTTTCTCCGAATTCTACTCGTTTACTGAACAACTTCAAGCCAAGACTCATTGTAATATGCCTCTCCCTCACGGAAGTACTTGGTAAAAGATGAAATATGGGTTCTTTTAAAATATGTACGAATAATATTAAGACAACCATAATCTGAAATAAAGTAAGAAATCCGCAATTTTTAATAAATTATTTATAATTAAAATTAAAGTGCTATATTAGATACATTGTTTTTCTATCATCAAAAAACTTATGTAAGTTTTTTTAGAGTTCGTTCGACTTAATATCACGATGCATTTTACATTATTGTTCTAGGTGACTCCATGGCATCCTTCCTTGTGATCCAAAGTACGGTCGCAAATGACACTTCACTAAACTCCACATTGACTCGATATTATTAGTATGAACTTCCGTTGATAGATCAACGAAATGTTTCTTATGCACCTCGACTCTGTGTACGTACTCCATATTTAAAATTGATTAATAGGGTTTTCAATCATCGCTGTATATTAGTGTTCCAGATAAAATGTATTTTTCTACTAGTCTAAGAAGGGTAGTAGCTAATCTGTCAGGTATTCGTTTGCAATGTCCCTTGTTTAATCCTCTATCCCATATTCCGAAGCGCTACAAATATTAGAAAAAGTAGCCTTTTACCGTCTTCTTTACCCTGCCGTCCCCTATTATACTTTCGCTTGTGGATCAATGCTTCATCGATTTTGACGATTTTTCCTGATCCTTCACATTAAATTTGTAAAGGAACTGATATGTCGAAACATATTTCATAGCAATATTCATACCACTAAACTGCGGCCTTTCTAGAAACATCTGCAAATGAAGCAGTCGTTTTTACCTTAGTCCCGATGACCCATTCGATAATTACAACGAGGATTTGTTTTAATTCAAGTCTAGAGCAAGCATAAAAGGAATGCGTCTTGATGGACTTTATAACGGCATTCAGTGCAACGAAAGCGATATCCATTTCTTGTTCCTCAGATATTAACAACTTCTATTTCCTTTCCACATTCACAATGTAATGTCTTTTTTAACAATCCTATAGTTTGCAAACGAATAACTAGATTTTTACCTGTAATCAGACTTAGAACACGCTCTATTGTTAACATGATGCTTACAGGTATCCACTTAAACCTTGAAACGTTTACCTCGTTCCTCAGTGGTTCGGCTGTAAAAGTCTAATCCACCGGTGTAGCTCATAATCTTTGGCGGCTGAGATAACATCCTTTACCTAACTGTGAGTCTCAGATAACAATATCTTTGGTTCCAGATTCTAGTCTTAGTTTAACACTAGGGTTCGCTACTTTACGACATTCGTTTTTTTCAGTGTGCTGATTGTCTTAAAATTAATGTTTTTTTCGCTACTACCAATAATACTACTGTCTTTTCACCAAATTTTTATTGTCTAGAATGAGAAAAGATGTGTTTGAAAAGTTTGTTTCAGTTCAAGAAAGAATCGATTTATCATTTTCTAATGAATATCGGCGTTATGTTAATAAGAAAATCCAGCTAGGTCGAAGAAATGGTTTGTCTTTTTTGGCATGTCTGTGCTAATAACTTTTACATTGAACAATAGGTCTTCATTTGGATGATGATAAAAGAAAAGTTATAGAAGCTTTGAACAAAGAAGAAAATCAATTATGTATTGATTTTAATCGTGCTTTAAATGAGGAGAACACTATATTAGAATTTACAGATGAGGAATTAAGTATGTTGACAGTAATAATACATAGAATTATCGTAATGAATAAAAAATTACTATTATAATGCTATGACCACTTTATTCGTCATCTGTTTATTGTTTGTAGTGTCTATGTGCTAAAGAGCACTTTCTCGTTATAAATGTGTCTAGCTGCCAAAAACATTGAGTCACCAATAAACGTATCCTGTTGTTGGTAATGTTATTTTATTATTAGTGAATATTACATATACTTTGACTGATAAGATTTTTACTCTTCTATTGAGAAAGTTTCTTTTTGACAATAATTAAAAATGTCATCCTTAACCGTCGTCTAGTCGTCAATAAGCCGCTAGTTGTGTCCTGTTTGAATTAATGCTACCTAATATGCTCTTAGCTCAGCCACATGGTACTCGTTGCGACGGTATACACGTAATAATCAAAATAATTAAAATAAACTAGAATGGCTTCTGAGGAAGCATAACACAAAAGTCATGTCGTGTTACATATTTTTGTTATAAGTGGTTTCTTTGAGTACATTGACTGACCACTGAGACATGACCACTGTCGATTATCTTGTCTGCATAATACTGATCGAAATTTGTCCGTGGAAATACAGCGGCTACTAGTCTGAGTGACTTTACGTTTAATATAATGTTAGGTAGTTGCTGATAGTCAACAGGAGACTGTTCATATTTGTTTTTTCCAGGAAGTTACACCTGGAATATTAATGTAGTTAATCCTCTGTGGGACTAAAACCCGAATTATGAAACTACATGATACAAGCTATCCAAGCTGCAACAGACTTCCATTTATGTATATAATTTACAGTATTGCAGGCAAGTGTACTATTGTATACTGTTTTTAATTTGTGGGAATTAACGTGATTTTATTCTTTTTGGGGTTTGTAGCTGGATGTCCCGCTGATTTTATCGGAGGTTTAAAAAAGGTAATCCAAATCTTGTTTACATTATCCTACGTTCTAATTATTGGTTTTTGATATTTTGTTTCAGTGTAGGGTTTATTAGGTTTTACATTGACTGCAAAGTTAATGCTTTAAAACCTTGCATAATGGGCTTTTCTTGAAGTATTACTTTATCATCATCACCCACCATCTCCGATTTGATCGATGCAATTAAACTACAGAACATTTTTTGTTGAGTAACATTAATTTTAATTATTTGTAAACAAGTAAACACATTGGACGAGTTAGAGAATGATATCGCTGTGTATATTCTGTTCTTGTATTCAAAACAAACAGTAATAAATCAAAATGGAATTCAATCCTTTTGTATATTGAAAGGTGATTAGGTGTCCACTAGTTATGTACATTGCACGGCAAGGTACATATATATGGGTCCAAGTTGCCAAACCTCATACTGAAAAACATTTTCCTAGTTTTAAACCAACTGTTTTATGGGTTTTCTGATTTAGCCTTTGGCAGTAAATTACCTTTTGGATGATTGCATGCTTACCTCACCTTACCTGATCTCATTAGTTTCACGTGTAGAAATTAGCAAAATTCATCATATTAATATCAGGTGCTACATTTTCATGAAAAGCTACCGTAGATTTAGTATTATTATTGACTAAGCTAGCTTTCACGTAACGTGTTTTCATTATCAGTAAGGATTGATGCATCTTAATTATCAGTTTCTAGTTATGATAGCGAGGTCAAAAGTTGGAGCACCAAGCGGAATGGCTAACAATAATTTAGCAAAGGTTATTTTTTAGTAAAGGGAGTTCATTTCAGCCTCGTGACGTATCGACAACACGTCTTAATGATAGTGTGTAATACTAGTATTATTCACAAAGACCAAAGTGAGAGCTTATTGGTTAGAGCACTTAGTTTTCAACCGCTTGGTCGTAGGCTGGAACTCTCGTTCGACCTACTTCTATTGGGCAATGGACTAGTATCGCTATCTTATACAAATAAAATGGAGCTCCAGGCTGAGTGGATTAATTTTACTCAGTATATAGGCATATCGTTTTTCATTAGTGTGTCAGTACACATAAATCACGTGCAATATTTTTTATTTATCAACTTGTGAATTAAATAAAACAGCTTCCTTCTGGCAAACGTCAAGTTACTCTCAAATATCCACACTATTTCCCAATCATGCAAAAAGCCTCCAATCCAGAAACAAGAAAAAAATTGGAATCTGCTTTTAATTCAAGGTGAGTAAGGTGTTTCTCTACTGGTTGGTTCTAAAAATGAAATCTTATAAAATGTATCGTTGATCAGTATCCCACAGTTTTCCCCATAAACTTACTACTTTTTTCTTACATGATTTGTAGGGATTTGAATGTATGCACTTCACTCCCATGTGTGTTTCAGTTCGGGGTTTTGGTTATATGGTTAGAGACACTACTTTCAAGCGTTGGATTGCTAATCCAAATTCTGCTTCTGTCTTTTTGACTTGCATTAACTATTTGTTTTACTAACTTTCATAGAATTTATTAATCAGCTGGATCTGAAGGATCAAAATTTTAAGTCCTTTTTTGGATAACTTACTTATCAGAGTACAGTTATAAATCCATAAATATAGTATTTTAGTGGCCAGCGTAAAGTATGCATATATAAGTTATTATTAAATTAGCCAGTCTTATGCGTTGATGAAAGTGAACTTTATCCCAAATTACGGTTTAAGCAAAACAGTGTGACATTTATAAGAATATAGAGACCGTATTGTGAGTTTATGTAAACAGAAATGTCGATTAAACTTTTGTTTTTGAGTTACTAAGTTCTCTTTCGAGTTGATCTCGTTGATTTCAGCTATGTAATGTAGGTGTTATCCTGCTCTTTTGTCGTTGATTCTTTACGACTAATATAATTCTGAAAAGGTTTCTGTTGTAGTAGTATTGATTATCTGCTAATTAAGTATAGATGACACCATTTTTAGATACGATTACTCTATTCATAACAATGTGACAACAAAATTATTGAGAACAATTATTTGTTCAAACATTATTTGTAACAGAATGCTATGAGAGAAGGAGGGAGGTGGCTTTTAAGTTATTTGAATCTCGTTTCATAAAGGCATCATCTATGAATCATTACTATTTAGTTGAAAAATATTTTTTGTAAGGGTTCATCTAAATTAATTAGCTTCATTGTTACAGGATTCATTATTTTTCTTAACTGTAAAACATGTAGACTTAGTTGGATCTAGGCTATTCAACGACATGTATGTATGCATTTTCTTCTGAATTCACTCAACTTTATAATTTTACGGTTTATTTAGATGCATTAAAGAAAATACACCTATTTTAAAACGTTTAATAGAATTACGCAAAGAAGTAAGTAATTTTATTTTAATTTATATCAAAACTTTTAATGTACAGGGTAAAGGAAAAATTGTTTCAGTCATTATATCACAATAGACTCAATAGTGGTTGAGAATCGATTATTAATAACTCGGTCACTGAGTACAGTTACTTGTACTTAACTCTAATGAACACTTTGTATTACTATTATATATTCTATTTGGTCACTATGATTATCAGAGACAATAATTTAAATACTACTAATCTACTCTACTCGTTAGTGAATTCACAGTTCTACACTTTTGTCAATGATTGTTTATTCATGAGTGTAGATTGAAATTAGAAGTTAGTATGTGTCATGTTTAATTTCTACTCTTAGTAGGGCTTTTCAGGTCACTTAGATTTGAATGTCTAATGTTTTACCTTAAAGATTAAACACAATAAATAAGTAAGATGCATATAGTGTGTATTGTAACGAGATTTCATAATTGAAGTTCTAATTACTTAACATGACATGTTTAGATAAAAGTCAGTAAAGTTACATTACTGTATTATGTGGGATGTAGTTGGTCAATGGTTATGCCAATTGACTTTCAGCCACTTAATCTCGTGTCTGAATCCTACCTACCTTCTACAGTTTCAGTAGCTGGATTTTATCACTAACTTACATAAATTAAGTATGACTCGAAGCCAATCACACGGATATACACCTGATAAGCAAATCGCATTGCATAGCTTATAGCTTATTTGAAATTGATATCACGAATCGAACTGAGTTAGTTAATCATTGCAAACCAGGAAACACTGAGCGACAACTCTTTCGTCGTACTGTTTATCATACGTGATGATTTATCAATTTTTACTATGCAGCTATGTCAAGCTTCTGTATACCAGTATCTTTACCTCTATTTAACAATTACAAGCTAATTTGTAAGGAAACATGGGACATTTAGGATAAGAATGTGAATCTACATTGACCGAGATGTTTAGTAGATTTATTACATATACCTAACTATTACTTACCTCAAAGTGCAATGTTGTATGATGTTTGAGTAATTTGGAAGAAAACTATAGGTAGCTAAATTAGATGATATCAGTTTATGAAATCATGGACTATTGAACCGAACCATGTTAATCTGTACTGCAACCGTCATTAGTAGTCATAGACATTAAGTGACATACCTTAGAATTGGTCACAGTGGTGCAGATGCATCCAATCTTTATCTTCCTCAACATATTATGTCTCATTATTCCTTTATATATACGTTTTCATTCTTTCAATTTGGATTATATTATGGTATTTATTTTGAGAATTTAATCGTATCGTACTAATTTAGTATATTGCAACTTGGATTAATTGAGTTCTGTATTGCTCACCAACCGACTGTTATATTATGTATTGCTACGTATATTGTTTTTTTAAGCGTGCAACAATTCTTGGTTTTCCAACACATGCCGACTTTATGCTTGATTTACGTATGGCTAAAACAGCTGACAATGTTGATAAATTTTTAAATAATATTGGCAGCAAATTGGAGAAAGCTCAACAGAAGGAGACTGCACGTTTATTAGAATTAAAGAAAGAAGAGGTGAGATTTTCTTTAATAGATAAAAAAAAGCTGTTACTTATGAATTATCTTAGAGATATATTCAATCCTGGTGTGTTTTGACTGGAATGAACAGATTTAAATACGAAGGCAATATTGTCGAAGATGAATGTGTAATAAGATAATAAATTGTTACTGATAATACATAGTTCAATAGGCATTCACTATTCATCTCGTTCTCGCTTATTTCAACTGATTTAATTACCCGAAGGGATGTCGTCAAAGATATACGCTATTACTTGATGCCTCAATGTTTACATTAAACACATCTCTCATCCATCCGATATCTAACTTAGCAGTCTCACATTCGTTGCCTCTTCACGCGATAAAATACATTATTACACTTTGTTATTATCGTCTTTTCATCTGTTATCCCCTTGTCATCTTTAATATTGAGCCAATCATTTTTGTAATGTAAGGAGTTTTTTCTTGGTTTTTCTTAATTTTATAACTGAACACAAATTAATTTGAATAAAATCTGTTTGGTTTGCAAACTATCTTACTTGTACAAAAGTATGTTAGATTATTTATACAGATATTTTCCTATTTATATAAACTAATTTACCAAGTACAAACTTGTTTAATTAACTTTTAGGTTACGATATACTACCGAATGATTACCTAAACTAGAGTAGATAGGACGGAGTTCGAACCCATGGCTTGATTACTCTTGACCAAACGCCCTAACCACTGAGCCATTGCTCTATAATTGTTCAGTTTGATTTTAGATTTTATTACCGACTGAGATCAAATATTGGATTTATTCATCTACATGTAACTTTTCAGATATGTTCCACGAACTATTGAATTGGGGTCTGGGTATAACAATTTTGGTCTAAACAAGTCAAACTTGGTCCCTGATCGTTTTTCTGTTTCTAAAACATAAGTTGGCATAATCAATATAAATAGAGAAAATATAGTCTCTTAGCAAAAAAGGTTTTTTACTACGTAAAGACAATATATCGATTAATAAGGTTGCGAATCTTTGTAGTCTGAGGTGATTAAAACATGTACTACATGATCTCAACTCGTTACCTATCACGATGTAAAATGTTATCCGGTGTAGGAGTAAAATGGCGGAAAGATATAGGCGGCCAATCCAAGAAGTAACATCAGTCCATGAAGTCATTTACTATCGATCTCAATTGTGTCGGTTGATACAGACTATCTGTCCGCGTTCCGCTTTGTAACCCCGTCCTGTTGTTATGGACGCTGAGTAGCATAACTGAGAGTTGGTTACAGTAAGGCACGTGCATTCATTTGTTATCTTCCTCTAGATCCTAAGAGTTTCAGTACTCCTCCATATATGCCTTTTCATCTTGTCAAACCGTATTCTTATTATTTAATCATCATATTATCACAGTGCATTATTTCCACTCCCTTAGTATTCATCTTAAACTAATTCAAAACAGTTGATCAGTGCTTAGCATTGTCAACCCATGACGAAAACTGTTTTCATTTGTATTTCTCTCGTCTTTAAGTCTTTACATGTGTTCATGTGTTGTGTGTTTTTTTTTCTCTTTTCTAGTATAAAAATTTAGGATATACATTCGATGATTGTTTAAATCCATGGGATACACGATATTATATGAATATGGTTAAAGAAAAAGATTATTCTGTTGATGAAGAAGTCTTGAAGAAATACTTTCCGTTAAGTACTGTAAAATCTGGTATATTACGATTGTATCAACAACTGCTTGGCTTGAAATTTGAACGTATTCCGAATCCAGAAGTATGGCATGAAGAAGTAGAAATGGTTTGTTTTATTTTTAATTATTGTTTTTCTTTCATTTTTAGTTTAAAGGTACTATATTATTATTTTTGAAGACAAAGATAGAAAGTGAGTGAGATTAAAACTTATCACTCATTAATTCAAATCTGTATATTTTAATTATTTGGCCATTGATACACCCTTTTCTCCCGGCGACCACCATATGCATTGACGCTGCCTTCTTACAATGATGGAGATATATTTGAAAATGTTCATTTTAAAAAAGAACAACACACCTTATCTTGTAGATTTCTGCTGTGAGACCTGTAAAGTGCGAGCTTAACATTGAAGGATTGTTAGTATAAAGGCAGTATGTAACCGGTCTCAAGTTATCCTTTAGACACTGTGGTTATGTTATCATGTCGACATATTAATTCTACCTTTCAGATACCTTAAAAAATATCCTGCTGTATATGAACCTGAGAGGTTAAAACCACTCACATATCTCTAAGTGCTTTAGGTTATGGTTTTGTATATACAGGTTTGTTTTATTCTACGAATTTTAGAGAAATTTAAGTATAAATATTTGTACTAGGTAGGTTACTTTTAACGCATATTGCTGTGCCGAACCCGTGTGAATCATCTTTTCCCCCATTTTGATGCCAACCTAGAAGTTTAAACTCAGAATCAGGACTCTCTATACTTGTGAAACTTATACCTTTGGAGCTGAATATGTGTAGGGACTGCTTATGTTAGGTCATCTTTGTCTTAGAAGGATTACTGACATTCGGTTATGTTTTCCAAATTCTATCCCCGAAAATTCCATATTTCACATTAGTTTCCAACACCAAGATTATATGTAAAGTGTGTTGAGGCGGGATTAGTTTATATTCCTGTGTATGACTGTTTCCTGGAGTCTTAGAGAATATATAAACTCTGTGACTTTGTTATGTTATGAACTATAGTTCAAAATAGGGGGGCGACGGCGGTCCTATCGAGATTTTTAATTAGATCATCGTGGAATAAACTTCTTTAAATTAAAGTGGTCTTTCTCAACCATATTTCTCATCTAGATATATGTACTTTACTCTTTCTTTGTAGTATTCGGTAACTGATTCTCAATCAAATAGTCTTCTAGGTTATTTCTATCTTGATCTACATCCACGTGAAGGTAAATATGGCCATGCAGCTGTGTTTGGCTTGCAACCAGGATGCTGTAGACCGGCAGGTTCAACTAGTGTTATTGATTGTAAAGATGGTCACCCGCTGTCATCAGCGTATGAACGTCAACTAGCTATCGCAGCAATGGTCGCAAATTTCACTGCACCCGATAAAGAAACTGGTCAAGGTTTTTATTGCATGATGAAGTGGAAACATTCTTTCACGAATTCGGTCATTTAATGCATCATATTTGTTCATGCACTGAAACTGCATTATTTAGGTAAGTAAATTCAGTTATTGATGCTGACTCTGTCGAACTAAAAAAACGTTTACGTTTATTAGTAATCAGAATATGGATCAGTAATATTTTTGAATTTAGAAAAGACGGAATATTGACGTTAACTTTTTATTATAATTTATAACTTGATTTTCAATACCTTCAGACTTATTAACTATCCACGAACTTTTCATACTTCCTGGTCTTACATAATTGTGTGGCAACAGTCAACTTTTTGTTTCAATCATATCATTCAACAATCTATACAAATTATGTGTACTTCTATCCATATATTCTTTAGTGATCATTTTCGAGAAGTAATTCCCGGAGATCTAGTGATAAACAGTGTCGATTGGAGTTTAACAATATAATTTGTGGGGCTGTTACAAAGCAACGGCTTCGGAAGATGATTTAAAATCCCTAGTTTTCTTCCATCCTGTCCCAGTCACCTCAGTCAGTAAAACTTCACCAAATCAGCTGATTCGTTATCTTTTCCTAATGCCTTATGTTTGACTTAAGCACTGCTTACGCGATGATCCTAACAAATGAAAACAGTGTCTCAAAAAGATCTATGATCAAATACTAGTAATCTGCAAATGTCATCTGCTATTTAATGTTACGTTTCATATCCATTAGTTTATGCGGAGCGGACTGCTTATTTACAGACAGACATCTTTCCAACGTCGTAGATATTGCTAGTTGACTAAAAGCCGAACTAGCTTTCCGATTCTTTGGTGTATGATGAAACTTCCAATATTAGCGATGTTCATTGCCTATCTCTTTTTGTATAGGTACAGTCCAGGCAATTTATATATGTAGATTATTATCCGATCTTTAATATAAGGCTTCGTATAGTTTCTTAATCTTCTGATTCTTCATCTAACTGTTTTATGACTTTAGCTAACCAGTTGACTGTAACACTGTTCTACTTATAAACTAGATAATATTAGATAATTGAATTACTTTCTCAGAGTAACTACTCAAATGTCTCTTGATAGGCTGAATATCTGTCTTCAGAACTAATGATTTCAAATTCTAATGAACCACTTAAATTGTTTCATAAATGTATACGTTGCTACTAAATTTTTAGCATATAATCTAAACATTAACGTTTATTCTGATTTGTATTTAACTTTAGTGGTACATCGGTTGAAACCGATTTTGTTGAATGTCCATCACAAATGTTAGAAAATTGGGTTTGGAATGCTGATGGTTTGAAAGCATTACTTGGTACAGAAGATGATCCGATTCCAAAAGATTTGCTAACTAGTTTAATTAATTCTCGTGTAGCAAATGCTGGCTTATTTTATTCTAGACAATTATTGTTAGCTTCATTTGATCAAGCCATACATACAAATAAATGGAAGGTAAGTTGTTAATACTTTGGTGGGAAATTTTGGCGATAGCATAGAGGGATTGTCATAAGAGATTCTTAAAATATCCATAATGAATAATCATTTATTGCTAGTGAACATAGACTTTGGCAATCCAAGCATACAAATGAACCAATTAACATCATAGATCTATAGCTGATTTAGTGCATTTCACATATATATCTAATAAATCCGACTTTAATTTACAAGATTATCCATTTACTCACTACGATCATCTCCAGCTACAAAGAGACAGAAGTCTAACTTCTCTAGAAATTCTAATTTCATTAGCAAGATAAGGGATAAACGAATAAGCAAACAACGTTGAAATAGTTATTCAGGATGAATTTGTATCTTTCCATTGGTTTGTTATAGACTGAAACTGGTCTGTCTTTATTGCTCTATGGGCATCCTTAGCGGATTTCCTCGATATAGTCATAAATCACAATTACTATTTAAGTTGGATTGTGACTCCATTCCGCTAACCAATCACAATCCAACTTAAACTTTGAAATAGGTTGACAAAATATCGTATTAAGATATAAACGAAACAACAGAATGAAGACGATCTTAAAAGCAGGAAAGATAAAAAAAGGTACTATGAACAATTTGGGCGCAAAAAACGTTAAATTCGAATTTCCTTAAATAAAGTTAGGAAAATAGTAGACTTCATAAGTTGTTTTGGGATCTAGTATTCTCGATACTGTTCTGACCAATCATAAGACAGAAATTGTAAATGAGTAGCAGCTTATCGGCAAAAACAGTAAGATTTGGAAGCGTATTGTCTCCTCTCCGTGTATTCGTGTGAGTTTTCTTTCGTCTTTTATGCATATAAGTCGGAAAATACGATAACATATAGACTCGCCTATATATCCATACAGTATTGATACATGACTTTATGCTGACTATAGATTCTACCTTGATCTGTTGGTGGGATTCGCCATTCGTGACGAAATTATTGGGCTATAATGGCTGGAACAATTTTTCCTTTAGGTTCTAACATGCTATTTAGGCTGGATAGGTTGATGAATGATAAGGCTAAATGTAGAAAACCCTAGATCAAAGGGCAAAGTTGTACTACCGACCGTATATGTGTGCAACAGCAGCATAGTGATTACGACAACGCGTTGGAGAAAGTAAAGTTCTCTAAGTCATCTATCCCGAACAGTTTAAGAATCGCTTAAGCTCGTCCCTATATTACTACTGTAGCCGGGAATTCCAGACTTTTATATCAATTTTTCGTTAATCTTTAAGTTTTCACCATACGAATCTCAGTTGTTGAATGTTTTATACAGTCAGACTCCATCTTCACAACTTCAGTTGGACTGAGCCATATTGGCTGATGATATAGACTACCTGGTTAGGGTGGTTATATGGTTCAATATCGGTCACATTGGCTCAGATACATTCACTCTTTATCTTCCTCTAAAATTTTAAGTTCCAACACTTCTTGATATATATCTTTTTATCCCTTCTTCTCGGACCCTGTTCTCGGTGTTTAGTCTTTTTTCACCATTATTATTATTGTTACTATTATTTCACCTTGCTTGCCATTCATCT
Source organism: Schistosoma japonicum (assembly GCA_025215515.1). NCBI lineage: Eukaryota > Metazoa > Platyhelminthes > Trematoda > Strigeidida > Schistosomatidae > Schistosoma > Schistosoma japonicum. The sequence continues at coordinate 40,303,227 of CM046063.1, read as the reverse complement.
TGTTAATTTAAGTCTTGTCATACTAATATGAGATTTAGGTTGAGACTGAGTCCTCCAGTGATATCCTCTTTATAGGATTTCATCTCTTCAGTTAAAATGTGATCATTTTGTTAAAATAATTTATCATAGTGCCGAGAATCTATGGAAAGATTTAGCTTTGATTTTTCTTGTGCTAAATGAACAAGCAAGTTATCGTCGGTTCGGTTATACTGAATTGAATTGTTAGATGTTTTCAATTGCACTAGAAAAGTGACCTTTATTAATGTTAGATATATAAAGGTCGTTCTCAATTTATTGTAGGGAAGTGAGTGGAGCGTATTATTGATGCATATGAGGTAGATGCGTGATGATGGTCACCTATGACTTGCGAGACTCGTCTGAAATCAAGACAACTGGAGACATCAAAGGTTACAAATCTAAGACATTGTATTCAATTTATTGTAGATATTTGTAGTATGTTTCTAAGTCTGATTGGTTAAACTGTGACTCAGTCATCGTATTCAGATTTGAGCTTTATCTGAGTAATGCAGCAGTCACAACTATCCTGCTAACATTATTATTAACAAGATGTTCGCTTACTTTTTGGTTCACATCTGACAGGATGATCTCTTAATCACTTTCACAAATCTAAGTAAAAAGTGGATTGGTATTGATCCTACACCTGGTACATTTATGCCGGCCTCGTTTGGACATTTAGCTGGAGGTTATGATGCACGTTACTATAGCTATTTGGTGAGTAATTGGTTATTTCACTACGCATCATTGATTCAATCTTTTGTTCTTGTAATCCGAGCATAAAACACAAGTTTTAGGTTATGTATACACTATTGTGTTATTTTTTGCATCAATAATAATAATAATGATCATACAACTCGTGTATTCAGTTTGGTTCATATAATTGACCTTGAACTACACTTTATGTGTGAAGCACTAGTACTATCTAGCTTCCGAAGATGATGTAAGTGGAATTGGACCTGTGACCTACTTCGTAAATTCAAATATCCTTAACCACCTCTCAACAAATAGAAAGTATAATAAAGCGAAGTACTTACATATAGCATATAACGCGCTTAAAACTTAGTACCTATCAATAGACTAATGCATTATCATTATTTTTTTAAGTAGACCAAGAATCCTAAAGACTCACTAAAACACTACCAAAGCATTTATCATGCTAGGGACAGCTATTTGAGTTCTAGTTTTAGTAACTACCAGGAAAATCCTACTCACGCTGCGCTTGCACTGCTTACCTAAAGTAAGAGGACGAAGGCGATCGTTTGGCACCTTAAAGCGTGTTGGTGAATGCAAAATCTTCATCGGAGTCGGAAAACTAATTTCAAACGAATGACTTCCGAGCTTATCTCGGTCAGCTGCTACTGTCGGGCTTCATCTCCTGACGATGCTTCTACTACCTTATGGATTCGATATCTAAGTCAAGATGTTCGAGGGGTGGCCTCCTAAAAAAACTGCTTCAGATTCGGAGTCCGGATGGTGTTTACTTGTTAAAATATCAACTTTCGTAGCTTGGTCATGTTTTATAACTGTCATCTTTCTAGTTGGTACTCATCAGCAAAAAGTGTCTGTAATCTTAAAAGAATCAATGTACAAAATAAGGTTGGTGTCATCGTTGTTCAGCTACTATCTAGTGGATAATGGTCTGTTGGTGTATGCTAGTGTGAATAAGAAACAAGTATACGAGCATATTCGCAGTTGCTAAGTGGCTTACAAAAGTGTACTAGATTAATCAATTACTAATTGATAACCTAATGTTATATCTGTCCAGTCCTCAATACTAATTGAAGTATGTCAATGAACATTCGTTGTGTAAACGCTGGTCCAATTGTTTAAATATCGAGTTCATTATATTTCGGTGGTATATGGTTGGAATGTACTCATTGGAGATCTTTGGTTGATAATCAACCAATAGAATTCAATTAGCTCTTAAGAACTTGAAAAACCTTAACATTAGTTACGATTTGGTGACTGGTCACCAAATATTCCAGTCTTACGGGAAGTCAGTTGTTTCCCAGTGCGTACCGTCGAGTGATTAATGATCAAATTAAACGGAGAGAGTCGATCCTCTAAAAGTTGTACATATATCTTGCTTATGAGTGCTAATTAATACGAAACTTGGGTCAAACAGAGCTGACTGCCGAATATTTCGAACATCAATTTTGAAATTTTTTTCTGATGATTTACTTATGTTGAAGGATTCTTTGGAAGTATATTCATTTGAACATTTTTTATTATTATTGCTTAAAGTGGAGTGAAGTATTCAGTGCAGATATGTTTGAATCACGTTTCCAGTCGGCTAAAGATGGTGGCTGTTTAAGTAAATCAGTTGGAAAAGATTATCGTGAGAAAATTCTACAACCTGGGGGTTCTAAAGATGCTGTGGATATGTTGAAAGATTTTCTTGGTCGTGAACCAAATGATCGTGCTTTCTTCAAACTATTAAATATTCCCACGTGAACTGTTTGTCTTTCATTTGTAATTTTTTTCTTATCATAAAATGCTCGTTGGGTTTTTTTTTAAATTGTTTTCTTTTTGATTTCTATTAAGATTCTACATACAGTGGATCGTGTTAGATAGTCATTTTTTTAAAAATTAGAATGTATTTGAATCTTCCTGTTGATTTTCCATGGACTGAAATTGATCAGCCTCTGCTCACATATGTACATATTGAGCGGATTGCTTCAGTATAGCGATAGTTAACAAGTATTGTTTGAGTTGGATTCGACTTGTCAGTTATAATCCAGCTCAAACGATGATGCATCTCATTTTAGGAGGTACACGTTCGTATAGTTGGTTTTGTGAACCATAGTTTTTACGCTTAAGCTAGTAGTGCTATCTGGCTTTGCAAACCTATGTAGAGGTAGTAAGACGTGAATTGCAACCGAACTGTTAAGAGTTAAATGCTTTAACTTCTATGAACCAACGCTACAGCATACATGCCCTTGCAATTATCTAGGGCAAGCAGCTCAATCGATTGTCTTATTGTTTACCCCGATTGTGATAATCTGTATCCAGATAATCGGCACTTTGTAAATTCCATAACTTTAATAGGTCGTTTCTATTAGATTTTTTAAAATTAATTAGACATAGACCAATGCTTGCCACAATACGTCTTTACTTTTTAATGATTTAATTATCAATGTTTAGTCGCTAACTATTGATTTAAACATTGTGTTTGTTGTGAAACCCACCTAGTGATAAGCGTTGATTTTGAATCTCTGCAAGTCAGTAATAGATACATTGACTTAGTAGTACATTGTGTAAATATCTTAGCATCTTATCATCAGCCTACTCTTAGGTGACAACACTTGGAATCAACTTTCCGACAATACATATTTATATCTTTCAAATTATCTGATTAAACTAAAGAACAAATATGCGTAAATTAAAAGTTCACTGCTAATTTCTAGGGTAGGATTTTTCACGATCTAACTAACAATTTGACTATGGACCTTCTTGTTAATTGCTTAGACTTCATTTTACCATGGTTATATTCAATAGTTTGCATTCCTCAATAGTCTTTAAAAGCATGCATATTAGAAATAATCATGAACTTACTGGAGAAATAGTTTCTGCAGTTCAAGTGGTAAATAGTGACCAGTAGATTCTAACTATGTCGGGTATAAGATTACTACCAATAACAGTGACAATCACGTGATATCATGAATTGATTGAACGTTAAAAGTGTAAACCAGTAGATACCATATCGTATGTCTAAAAGTTATGCACTTGCTATATTCAATCTGTGGTGGTATTATAGATTCGCATTGTCATACTAGAAGAAAACAGGGGGACATCGTTTTTTAATTTTCTGTAATTGTTAAACTAAAATACAGATAGTCTTCTTTTGATCATTCAAATGAACCAATTCAACCTGTTCTATTTTTCTCATTCATTCTATTAGATTGCATAATGACGTATTCATTTCTTCCCGTTCGACTTTCGATATTATTCACGATTGATTGATTCTATTATTCCTAGTGTTTATTTACTAATGATGAAACTCATTGTGAATAACTTTCAGAAATGAACACTGTAGGCACTTAGAAGCTATTGACAGAAAGATCTAGGTTTCATTTTGATTATAACTCGTCATTTAGGAGCATCTGCATCAATCATCTAACATACGAATATAGTGCACATGGTCTGTAGTTATTTTACTACTTCAACGATAAAGCTCGTTCAATGCTTTGAATTAGGAAAGCATAATAGTGTTTATTACTCATCTATCTAACTACTTTATTCATTTATATCAATATATAAATAGGGTTTATAGACAGTAAACTGTAAGGATAGATAGATGAACATTTGCCATAATCCGGAGATTAAGAGTTCTGAATTCTTAATTTACGTGTATAGTTCAACTGTGGAACTAATAATTGAAAGTGGTATGTCGTAAGCATATAAGAATTCATATCATTGCATTAGTATGGAAATTGAGATTCTGTGCTAATTAGAATGTTTTAAAAGGGATCTGTCTGTAGAATTGTTTTGTATTATCAAGTTTCTAAGAAATTTTCAATAGGCAGTTTAATTACTACATCAATCAGATACAATCAAATAAACAAATCTCTTAATCGAACTCTAAAGTACCTTACTTCAAGACTAACTTTCAATACTTAATTACTCAGATAATGTAGATACATCTTTCTTCGGTCAGTTTAAATAAACAGTCGACTAAGAAGGTTTATTCTGTGTTTTATTACATACAACTTGAGAAAGTCTCTATACCAAAACAATGGAGCACAATTCCATACAGAATGATGATTAATAATAATGTCTACATCGACTGATCACTAGGTTGTTACAAATGTCATGTTTTTTGTCTAATCCTCTGCAATACTGATCGACTTTTATTTATCAAGTTACAATCTGGTTACTTTGTGTTAGTGATTTGATATCATGGACATTTTGTTGAGATGGGAGTTGTTTTAAGGATAGTCGGCCGATTAAGAATTTTATATTCCTCAACAGTCACACTAAGTAACCGAGATGAATCCTGCTGTAATTGACATGAAGATATAATTGAATTGAGGCGATCTTGCGTTGACAGGTATTCAGTTTAATTGCTTGTATTAGCTACAGATTGACCTGGGTTGGATACAATTTAAACTGGGGAGCACTAAACAGCTATTTTGTCCCAATATGGGACTCCTCAACGGTCACTATCCTCTGTTCTCCTAGCGAATTAAACCCGGAAAACCTGTTTAATTCAATGGTGGTAGTGTTTTGCAATTATAAACTGATATTTGTTGAACAACAAAGGTAAAGTCTTTGCTAACTCATATCTAAATGATTATTTACATTCGTAAAATTCTCCAAGAAGTACTAAATATTTGTAAGGCGAATCGACAGTGCCTAATTTACATTACATTTCTTAGAAAGATCTTGATGGATCTTGCATTTGATACAGTGATAGTTTGATACGAAGCGATGAAACTAATCAAACAAACTGATGGATAATCCTTGTAAAAACAAAAGCAGATCCTGATTCTTGTGATCATAAATTTATCGATGTGAACTCTTTGTGAATGTTTCACTCAACTGTGCGTATTTTATAAGCCTTCATAATAATACGTGATCTTTATTGTGTTACTAAAATAAAACCAAGTTTTGTCTTCTTCTACTGAACTGTATACTGATGACACAACAGCCAACCTTTCTTTGTTATAACATACGTGATTTATGTTTGTTTGCTGAAATCGTAATTTAGTGTGAAATCATTTGTGATTCAGTTTATTTAGTCTATTTCTTTTTTTTATTTAACACCGTGAAATTGGTCTGTTAGACAACCATAGGGAACCATGAACTAGCACTACAAAGCTGTTTCGCTCTAGTATGAGACTCTTCAACAGTGCATTTTCACGACCTCATGAAAGGAATCGAGCCAAAGACCTTCAGTTTTCAAGGAGACGGCCTAAGTTTTTTTACTGTATATGTTTATGGAGTTGAGATGGTTCGTAGAGATTAACTTTAAGTTTTAGTTGACTGAATTCTTCACAGATTGTTGTTGACATGGTATCATTAAAAACTAGGAAGTACAGAATGGTCGTTTCGTCCTAGTTTGGGACTCCTCAGTAGCACCCATCATAGATTCTGCGACAAGAGCTTTAGGCTGGCGAACGACTGACCCTCTGCTTCACTGGTCTGCCATCCAATAGTAATTCTTACTTTTATCAATTTATGATATAGATCGACGATCATGCATCTTTATCATTGATAACTATCTTACTTAGGACAAGTCCGATCCTCACCACCAGTCAGGACTTCTCGCCACAGCTCCGGGAACATCTTAAAGTTAACCACTAGTGGGGTAATTATTGTAGTTGAATCGAGGTGGTGTGCGGAGATTGACATTAAGTTGTAGCTGGTTGAGTTCGTCACAGATTGGGAGACCCAAGAATACACTGCATCGGGAACTGGAGTCAGACATGAAGAGACTGAAGCGCACTTAAGAAGGACTGGAAAGTTAAGCTCAGGAAAGAGTTGGTTAGAGAATACTAGTCGGCGACCTATGCTCCACATGGGGTAACAGGCATTGATTGATTAATATATTGATTTTCACAATTTTCGTATAGTAAGTCACTCCAAATACTAATCTTTAAATGCGCTTAAAAGCTTGTGAACCTTATGAACGAACATTTATGCTCTGAATATCAACAATATAGAAAATCACTTATGTATACAACAAATTTTTCGTCTTGTTATTAGACGTCTTAACAATGAGGTTCAAATCTACTGAAGAGATTTAAAATCTAACATAACTCCAAGCATTTGTTCTTTTGGATAATGTTTGGCATTCACAACTAGAAAATGTTATTCCAGGCATACTTTTTAAAGCATTGAAGAACATAGATATCAACAAAATGCCATAAGATTGCTACTTGACCAGCAATCAGGTTTCGTGTTTTACAGTTTTATTAGTTGAAAATTTTTACCTACGTATATATTATGCAACTCAGTTACATTAATCGTTGTAGTTGATACAGCAAATGATATGGGTCGTATTCTGTTAGGATAAACAGTATATTCAATAATTACGATACTAAATTATGTAGGTATTCACTTTTGAAAGATTATAGTAACGTAATCATTTTTATACACTCACAGAAGCATTCTTTAGACTCACTTCGATTTCGCCTTATGTCACGAACTAGTAATAAATGCAATGAGATTATGGTAATAATAGACGGTTGGTTGTTTTTTTTTTGAAGATACAGTGTAATTTATCTTACAAATTGGCCGCATTAGTTTGTCGAATCCGTATTTTACCCCTAAGCATAATAGTTTACTTATTGAATATTTATATGCTTGTATACGTGTTCAATATAGAATTGAACTGCTTAAGCATCAAGCGTTCATTTTTGTGCTTGCTTGCGGGATTTATTCAGTAAGAAGGCGTTGCCATCCATATCGTTATAATTAATCTTTAGTTATACACATATGCTACTGCCTGCATATGTGAATGCATCATTGTGATTTACGATGATTTTAATGAGTATAAAATATATTTAATTAACGCAAATAAATATAGTCTAAATCCGGCATAAGTAACAACACTGCTTAACCGCTCTACTGGATTGTGGAAAATAACCTTTACACGGACTGTCAGATTTAGTTGTAATTATCATGCAGCTCCTGAGTAATTGAATGCTTATTGTGTAATTTGTAACTTGCATTTCACTGGCTAGTTATGATTAAACTTTCTATTGGTTGGAATACTGTTTATCTAGTCAACCATTTTGTTTGGCATTTTTACTCTTGTGTGCATGAGGCGCAGATTGCCTTAATCGTTTGGTTGTTATTGGTGTTACTTAATCACCTTTAATGTAAGTGACTAGTAAATTAATAATTCAGTTGAGATAGCTATTTTTTTAATTATAACAATCAGTTCACTAGTGACTAACTCCAGGATATTCCTGAAGCTCTAGTGAGAAGTCGTGACTGGTGGAGTTCAGACTTGTTGGAAGTGAGACAGATATCACTAATGACAATGGAACTATCGTCGTGCTATATTAAAAATTGATGAAAGTGGGAATTCTACAACTGAATTGTAAACCAGTCGTGCAGAGGGTCAGGTATTTGGTAACTTAAAGCATATTGGGCGGGAATCTAGGGTGTGAACTGGTTGGGAGTCTCATACTAGAACTAAATAGCTGTACAGTGCTCCCTGGTTTTTAATGATACTTTGCCAACATCAATTTGTGATATATTCGATCAATTAAAATTAATAATTGTTTGTTGTAGAATCACATCAGATATTTGTATATTTGTTCCAATATATAAATATTCCAGGAACTTAAGACAGTTCTTTGATTTTATCGACCTCAAGTGCGTTATTCCAATGAATCTAACGCGATGTCAAGTGAATCCAACACATAAAAAACATATGCAGAACAATTATATTTTATCTTAAGCAATTATAAGCTGATGTTAAACAGCTAGAATAATTAGTTGTTTGTTATGTCCTCCAAGTTAATGATATTTTAGGGTATTTAATATACAGGCAAGGCATGAGGATGGTACCAAGCAGTCAGATATATTGACCACGCAGCACAGTTTATTCAAACCCATCTGCTTATGAATCAATTAAATTACAGTCAAGGGAAGTCATCAGTTTCTAATGAACTGCACAAGAGTTAACATAACAATAACGTGCACTAAACTGTTTCGATTGTTATGATGAGTGTTTAATAAATCAAGCTTTCAAAATAAGTTAGTACAGATTTTCGCTCTTGGTTTTTTCCTAGTGTCTTCTCTAGGACTATTCGGGGAGAACCTTGAGCTGATTCTTTCAGAAACGTCAATCTTTGTAGAAGTTAATTATTGCTACAATATTTAAAGTACATATTGTGTCAAGAATGTTGCAGTTTGTCAAAAATATTATCGAAATTGATACACGTTATCTTGTACTCTGTACCCCTATTCTCTGGTAGTTTACAAATAAATGTAAGTGCACTAATCCTCTTTCTAAACCTAGCTTATTTATTTGTGCTTTGAGCTAATACATAAGTCTCTGTTTAGGTTTCTTTGATGAAATGATTCTACGTCTTCAAAATAACTATAAGTGAAACTTTCTACAACATTGTTGTATATACAACAATCATCGTATTGTTTATATTAGATACTAATGCCAGGGTATACTGCATGTTGTAATCTCCTGATTAGAATCAGTTCTAGTAAACTGCATTCCCATAAAACTTAGATATCAAATTAAAAATTCAGCGGTCTTCACAAACCTTAGTTACAATCAATATCAGTGCATTGCCGACTAACTTCTCGAAGTAATTCCTGGAGTTATAGTGAGAAAACATTACCATTGGAGTTAGACCTTAGAGTTATTTAGCGTACTTAAGCTGACAGTTAACATTAAACTTTTATCTACTTCGTGACTACTAATAAATGTAGTGTTGTCTTAGGTTGCTTAACTTCACCGCCACCCCACAAATCAATGCAAGATCTTTATCTTGATTATTTTAAGTTAGTTAGTCAGTAATTGGCAGTATAGAACCTTGTATATATGCTCACTGGCTAAAGTTTTCATACCACATTAGCACAAAGATACCAAGGTTACAAAAGAATGTGACAGTAGAAAGCAGAGGGTTATGACAATTTAAAAAGTATACAAAAGAATACCAGAACTCTAGATCTAGGTGAAAGTAGAAAGTGAATACAGTTGTGTTACTGTGACAGATTATTAGTCATGCTACCCCCTGTCTCCAGCCAAAAATTACGATTATTACATTACCCTCCGACGTGGTATCCTGAATCTACCAACATGACCAAGACCAAGAGTCAAATATTTCTCGGACTGATGCCATATTTTGGTTCGGCAACACTCACTTTATATCTATCTTCCTCCTGTCCCAGCCAACATTGCACCTCGAGGAAAACGACTGTGAGAAATACGCAAGACATGTCCCATTCATCTGTGTGAATGATGTTTTGATACCAATTTTCCATGTTTGACTGGTATTCTGTGTCTAAAATATAAATTACTTATTCGGTCATTTTATGATATACGAGCGACATTATGACACCAATGACTATATACCAATCATCTATTCATCGCAAAAGTAGTCTGACAAACTAATCAATGTAGACTTCATCGTCTCAATAATAGTAAATAGGAACCTAATTAACGTACGTTTCTTAAGAAAGTCGGAGATTATTGACAATTATCACTTACTTGCTGTACAAACAAATACCAATATGTATTTGATTCCAAGTGTAATGTATTTCGCCAAAAACATGATAGACGCTATAATTTTTCAAAGATCTGCCTGTTCAAGGATATTTTAGTTTGCATTTAAATGTCCAGAAGCTATTTGAAAATTCGACACTTGTACTCAATGTCGCTTAAATCTACGTCGATATTTACTTTGTTACACGTAAATCCTTGTGAACCTTGAAAAGTATTTTAACTTGATTGATAATGCATCTTATGTTATTGATTGTGTGGACCTAAGAATAACAGCATATTATGGATTCTGCAAATGTGTCAATGTGACGTATTATAGTTGAAGAGTCAAGGATTGTCATATTTACCAAGAGTTGTGCCAGAGATTAATGAAGTACAATCTTGTGGCCCAGAATAATAGAGCAATCCGTCTAGATTATGGTTTGGGTGTATGATATGATCATCAGTCGCAGTACTATAACTGCTGAGAGGTGAATGTCGGCATGACAACATACTTAAAGTTTCTAATATTTTAACTGATGATTATTAACAGTGCTTGTTTGTCTGCACACGTATTTTCGCATCTACTGAACAAGTTTTCAAGTCTATTTGCTACTAGTTTTGTTGTGATATCAGCCACTACTTAAATAACTTCACTCTACCTAGAAAGTAAAAGATATGGATTATCGGAGTCAAAGTTAATTACATGTAACTCTTTGTCTTTGAAGTTCTGTTGATTTTTCTGCCACAGCGATTTCGTTATTCAAGCGTGAACAATTGATCAATAAATACCGTACAGATTAGGTTTAGAATTTATTGCAGTTAGTATGTACACAGTTCTTCTGTTTGATGTGTTTGTGTATACTTGTTTATCTACTACAGGCGGAGACGTAAAAAGTCTATTTATAGTTTGCAAAACAGAAGTTATCCTCTTAGTAAATGTTGGGAAGTATCAAGGAAGGTGGTGTGTTAATACTATGAAAACTTGCTTGGTCATACCAAATTGCCAGACATTGTTTCTGGGATCTACTAAGACGAGTGTTTCTGCTATTATTGGGGATTCATATCCTTCAGAAGTGTAACTCTATATATTTGTATTTATGTTTTACTGTACTGTTTTGGACTATGTATTCTTGTTGATAGTGAAAAAATAAAATATCGTCTTGTGACAACGTGTTTATTCCATTTTAGTTCTGAATAAAAGTTTAGAGGTTGTTATAAGTCAAGAAACCACTCATTTGTTTGAAGAATCTAAGTTGTGTTCTAAAGCCCTAGTAGCTTCAAAGTTGCAGCAAGCTAGTGAAGTTGATTTAACCAAAGCTCTTTTATTTTTCTCTTTCGGGAGTAATAAAATTGTCTGTGTAAAAGATTTTTTAGAATTTATTAATGTTCTAGACAACGTTTACGTTTCTAATATACCCATTGTTGCATCAGGTATTTTATCATTATTCAGTTGAACAAATGAAGAAATCATTACAAGCAATGCATTGACAAAAATTTACTTTAAACACGATCTTCTGAATCTAATCAAATATTGTTATTAACATTTTGTTTGTTTAGGCCCATTTTTACACACAATCATCAGTTAAAATGGGCGTTTACATGTTTGAAATCTGCTCTCATTCTAAGCTATGTGTGAGTTAACTGTAGTATTCATCCATTTATAAACTCACCTACTCATATATTTTTCATTTTAGCTAGATCATTTTTAAAACTTAGTCGAATGCACTCGGAAAATTTACTAAAAGCCTTTCCATTTCCGTTCAGCTTCATTTAGACATTAATAGAAACTAATCACATGTTGCTCGTTTTTCAGTGTCATCATTTTATCGAAGCTTTTATAGCGCTTTCGGGTAAGTGAATGAAAGGAAATCCATAAGTTTTTCTTAATCTTGATAGTAGTGAGTATTATTACTATAAAAGATAGTTGCTGGATTGTATTGCATAAGTGTGAGAAAACAAGAATGAGAGTCACATAAAAGGTATTTACTCTTAGACCTGACTAAAATATATGTACAAATGTAAGATCAATTAGGTTAAACCGAAAATGAACATGATTGCTGTTGATACTGCTCGAAATAATTGTTGACATAACATATTTTAACGGTCAAAGTAGTAAATATTTGGTGAGAAAAAGTGTTATCAAGTTTTATTTTAAAGATGCCGATAATTTAGTACTAGCTCAATGTGGATATCCTCCAGAAGTAACAGCAGGAGACACTAGTGTACAACAGGTATCTAGTAGCTACTCACATTCGCCTAAAAGATCTGAACTTATCGATATATCCTACTTTTAGAATGGGCATATTTTAATATGAAATCAACGTCGCTTATTACTATTTATTTTATTTTCTTTGAAAAATATATTTTGTGTTCATTCCCGCTGAATGCCAGACGAATACATCAATCGGAGTGGGTTAGAAAAACACGATTGACAAGCATTCTAATCCCAAGCAATAACAAGAGACTATATAAAGACTATCGGTTATTGTTTAAAGAAATCCAAATGCCTGATAATCATCAATGTACCGGTGATCAGCAGCACCTGACCATAGAACAGGAAGTCTTTGTAAATAAGAAAGAGAAACCGAAAAGCTTTCTTATAATCCAAAAAATGACTGCCAAATAGTTATCTAACATTAATATTAAGCAAGATTATACCAAGTTTCACCCATCTAGCTGCTAAAATATGGAAACATATATTCTGTTTACATAAGTATAATACTCCGCCATTCACGATCATTTATCTGACCGTCTTGTAGAGTGATATCTTCTTCTCCATGTCATTAGAGTGTCTCGTTAACTAGTTACATAAGCTAATGATAAGATTTGCAGAATACAAATTACCTTATAACGGAGTAGACAAGCATTACATGAGTCAAACACCGGGATCAATCGATGTAGTCACTCATTTTCAAACTAGTAGCATGACGATTACATCTTTTGATATAAATTATGCAGTCGAATAGTCTATCTATGTTTACAAATTAATCGGCTTTTCAAGACGCAAGCACAAAAAGTTAATCAACAAAATCAAAGCTTAAATTTATCGTTGGTAACGTAATACAAACAACAATTGTTACAAAGGCAATCCATTTAATTCCTGTGTTTTACTGTCTCACTTAAATGTTGATCTACTGAGGGTCACTTAAAAGTGCTTTTTGAAATCGCTCATGTGGTTCGCTAACAGATGATGGTTACAAATGGGTAAGAAGATCAATGTAAAAATTAATAAGTTTCTATAATATCACAGGTAAAATTTACTGTGAGAAGTGCCGTCAAAAATGTCGCGGGGATGTCCTACGGGTTTCCAGTAAATATTTCCATAAGGACTGTTTCAAATGCACAAGTAATAAATGACATACTCATAAACAAATCATAGAATGCAATAAAAACCTTGAACATGGTGGGTTTTTTATGAAAGATGGTGGATTTTATTGTGAAGATGCTTATCAGCGGTACTTTGTAGCAAAATGCAAAGTTTGTTCAGAGAATCTAACCGGTGAAGTCGTAACAGCACTTAATTTCTCTTTTCACCGAGGCTGCTTCAAATGTAATAAGTGCTCGTAAGTTACCTTGAGTTTTTATGGAGTGTTTTAATCACTAATTGTAATTACATAGCTACGACGATGTGAACGACACTTTAGTAAATTTCCATTTTATCCTAATATCAACTGAAAATGCCAGGCCAAGTAGGGCCGTGTAGCCAACCAACTACCAGATAAACTAAAAGATCGGGAACCTAAACCGCGACACTTAAGATACGATTACAAAGAAGTCAGTTCGTTTAAAATAGCTCGTCATATAAATACTGGATCACCTTAAATTTCACTACGTACTTATAAATTTTAGTCCATGCGAAAGAATCTAAAAATGTAAGCTCTCGGAGTGGTTTAGTAGCACTGACTTTCCATTCTGTTAAACATAATCGCAAATACTTTAGTAAGCATATTTGTTACTGTTTGACGGTTAGGGGACTTCTGTTCATTGATTCAGTAAAGCAGTTGATTTTCACATAGCGAACGCTTCTGATGTTTTCAATTTCAGTGTTGTTTCCGAATTGTCGGTATTTTCCTTAGAGTAGCAGTCTAAGCTGCGTAATTCAAATGATGCAATCCGCTTTATATACATTTTTAATTCCACTGGTTAGAACAACAAAGTACACTGTCTAATAAAGATCAGAAACAATGAGTACATGGGGTGCTTAGTATTATAATAACCAACGAACACGAATTCGAGAATTAAAACGATCGCAAGTATCTAAGTGGACAATATATATATATGCCAGAGCTAAACGTCTACCGTTTTAGCAATAACCTAATGCTTATAGGTAAAGACTGGTTAGTTTGGTAATTGTTATTGTTTTATGTAAACAAAACATACAAATAGTGATGCTACAGAACTTATATTGCCTGGGATGCCATTTCCGTTAGTGTAGTATCCTACTTTTGCAAAGCGGCTAATTCACGAGCTCACCTATTATTTAAGAAGCTAAGTGATAGTTTATCTGTGTAGTAGTTAGTTAGGTACTCTTTACAACCAGGAAGCATCAACTTGATATCATGTATTTTTTGGTATTTAATTAGCATTTCAAGTGAAATATATTCCAACTTATTTTAAAGTAAATGCAAAATGTTGCACCATGATTCATTGCCCACTTCCAATTTCTGTAATAGTACCACTTTCTGTCCGGGTGACCGAGTTACCGTTTGGCAAGAAAAATTCTATTGTCCTCGTTGCATCGATCAAATATACTCAGCTGAAACTTCCGGTGATGGCGTCTCTAAAAGTAACCTTCTCCAAACGCCTATATCTGTCACTGATGATGAAGGTTGTGTCAGTGCCAGTGATATGGCATCATCGCAATACATCCGTGAGCGCCCAACAGAAGTGAATCAACTTCAAAATAATTACCCGTGTATTTCTTCGGCTGGACTTCCTCAGAAATCAAAATCTATTCTACGAAAACCTGTTGTAGATAAAAATGACCTACGTGCATCCAGAGAACGAGGATACTTAAGTAAATTATGGTTATCATCTTACTTTAATTTTTAATTTACAGGTACAGATTCTGGTTTGGGAGAGCGTCTATGTGAAGTAAGTCGTCAGTGTTAGTAAAAAACCGTTCCGTATCTACCTTTTACTAAATATGTATTATGTATAGATAGTTATCTTTTTTAGTAAGTATTGTAAGTATTAATTTTTCACCTCATATCCCAGGTAGTGACTTATGTATTTGGCTTCCAAACATACAGGTAAGTACGTGAACTAGTAATACTACCAGTGTGCTCGAATCAAAGTAGGCAAATCAAGATTCGAGCGTGGGTCCTTAGTTGGTTAATACATAGCGTCTTATCCATTAAGCCACCACATTATTAGTATACAAAAGAACAATATTTAATCTCCAAAATTAAACCTTATATTGTTTAGACGAATAATTTAATATCGTATATGGTTTTATTAAAACTAACAGACCATCAATAATTACTCTTTAATCTCAAAAGTATGTCATGATTTCTTCTATGTTTCTTTTGTTTAATCGAAGATGTTGAAATAAATGTCTTTGGTCTGACATTTCACTACGTCAAATCTCTTTTTTTGATAGTAGTTGATAAGTCATTACAACGGTGTATTTCGAAAGCTATCATAATTTCCATATAAATCAACTATCTTTCTGTCTTACTACATGAACTAACAGTTCTTAGATTTTGTTCGATTTCATTCATATTATTCTATTTTTTTATACCTATCCTATTTTCTGTTTATTTCATGATTCATTTTATTACTATACACAATATGCTCAAGTTTTAACACTTTATTTTTATTATATGAAATTCTAGTATTATTATTAGTGAACAACGGAATTTGAATTCTATCGTTATTAGTATTCAGGATTTCATTTGTATTGGTCTTCTTTGGAACATGTATCTTGAGTGAATTGTTTTTATACAGCCATTTTCACTACATGTTTTCAAGATAGACATATTGGGGCTTGTGCCTAAATTTAGGATACGCTTCTTGAGATAATTTCGAACTTTACTAATAATAATATTCGTATCACACCTTTTAATTAGCTTATTAACAATCTGGACTCAGTAGCTCAATCAACAAAGTATTTGAAGTGAGAGGTACTAGGTCCGAGTCCTATTTCGAACTTCAAAGATGGGCGCTATTCACATTCAGTTGTGATGATTCCTAAATGAAATGAGATGTGCGTTCTGTATTTCACTGCTAGCCAAAATTGATCCATGAAAACTCAAATATTTGATACACTTTTTAAAGGTTTGAATTGTAAAACGATAAAGCTATGGATTCATTTCTCTAATTTGATCTAACAAAATGAAAGTCACATTTTCACTAATTTTTATAATGAATAATTAATTAATTAAGTAGTCTCAGAGTAGAAATTGTTACGAACAAGTACATCAACTTAATAATCAAGTGTGGATGTCAAACAATAATCTTTATGCAGAGAGTTACTGAGATTACTGAACTATTTAAGTTGAAATAGGTGGTGCGAAACTTTTACATGCAGTCCAACAAAACATTTGCATTATTCCTTGTGTTCACTGGTTTTCAGTTGTAAGTCAAAATCTTACTACGAGGAGAAAAACAGAATACACAGTTTAATGTATTTAGCTGTTGGTTGGTAGGTTTGCTAAATAACTGTATTTTCCTATCCATTTATTATAAACATTCCGCCTAACAATTTCATTAGCTTGATACTATATGTGGTATGAAATTTAAGGTATCAGCTATTGGAAATGCGTTGCTAAATAGTAGTAATATGATGGTATTATTTGACTCTTTTATCGCGTGCAGATTTGTGTACTTAGTTTTCAGTCAGACTTTATATGTGAGGCCTATTTATGCAATCTAGCTACTCATACTGAAGTAAGTGAAGTGGCTCAAACTTGAAACGTACTAGTATAAAGGTGATTTTCTTAACAATTAATCTGCTGATAAATTTCATGCTTTTTATGCTCTCTTTCTGTGGCGTCTATTTAAACTACGACACCCCTGTTGATTGCTAGTTTTGCTTATTGTATTCAGTTAAATGAGAGTTTTCTTTTTACTCAAAATGATTTTTTAACAACAATTTTTCAGTCATCCAACTTAGAGGAGTCAAACTTCAAACATTTATCAATTGGACATTCCGATGAAGAAAAAACCAATATCCAAGGAAAGTCTTCATACCCCGTCCTACCATTTATCCAGACATGTGAGTTACTAGATACATCTTTTTTTCGAAATTAGCTGTGTAATGTTTACATCACAGGCTAACTGTAACTACTTAACCATTGAAACTCAGGGATCGATAAATAACTGTTCTATCGGATTCAGTACCTTCAGGCCTTTCACTAAGCACTTAGCTCTCAGATAACTGAGTTGACATCCAACTGTTTACTTTCTCAACTTATACGACTGGGTGTATTGGGCGATCATCATCCACTGTCGCTAGTGATATTCTTATAAGTCTTATTCTAGGGTGAAATAGCTGACCAGTTCTTTCTGGCTTTAATTGATTATTCAATCACGGTCAATCTTTGATGCAAACTTTGTTTGACTTATTCTAATCGATCGCGTTTCACTGTAGTCACAGGTTTGATTCACTCAACATTACTGTACACTTTATTTCGATGCAAGCTTCCATATCATGGATTGTTTTCTGACCCTGAGATCTGATGGGAAAAGAGGAGAGGCAATCAGTTTATAGCATAACGACGCATTGTGCAAAAATGCTCCACAGAACCATCTTTTATCGGACCAACCGCGGATGTTTGACTGGAGTCCTAACGATAGTACAACTCATTGACATTAGACCTTAACAAATATAACTCATAATAAAAGTGATTGGAAATCCTGCTGTACTTCCCTATCGCACTCTCTATATGAGTGGAATGAGCTTCTCTGTTGTATTTTACAGAACTTTATCCCCTACCTTACATTATTGTTGTTCACTTATTGCTACTTTTGATTATACTTCTCTCCATTTCCACGCAATATTACTAAAAATTTCGCAAACTTATTGTTTAAAACACTCTTCTCTTTCAACGGATGTAGTACTGTGTATTTGGGATTCTGATATTCTCATTTAGTTTGTATATATTCTCTCATTTTCGATTTTATCGATTTTAGAGTTTATCTGGACGAGTACCAGGTTCTCACTATGGTCGATATTTAAATCAGTCTTATATCCAATTAACTGATCAAATACCTATACCGAACAATGATCGGTATAAACGTAATGTATCCACTACAACGTTGAATAATCCATCTCAACCAAAACAGTTTCATTTACCTGATGGTTAGTTCTATAATTTAACACAAATTTATGCAAATATTTTATTTATTTTGTTGTTTGTATCCTTCACAAATAATTTTGGATTGGGCACTACTAAAAGTATGTTATCAACCACCTGCCTTCCACTGCATGCAATGTTAGCTGGTGTAGTAGGTTAAAAGAAAGCTCCAGATGGACGAGCCAAGACTTGACACCAATTTGTAGTTCAGTGACTGTTGGTTTCAACTGTGTTATTATATGTAACTGACTGTAAGCATATCGAGTTGACTAGCTCAAAATAAGGCATAACACTTATACTGCTGACCATGTACTACATATTATGTACCTTCTCGATAAATACTATTAACTAAGGCAATTCACTCAGTGTACACATTTAGCAGCAGAGACTGGTCACTTCGACGTTTTGAATAGTAACAACAGAAAACTACGAGCTCTTATTTCTGCGCAGTATAATGATATCTCCCGTTCAATTAGTACACAGGTCATACTACCAAGAGTTTTTTAAAGCTTAGTAGAAGTAAAGCTTCCGAAAAATTCTTGTAATGTCATTGTCACATGATGAAAAACTACTTTTTTCTACTGGGTCAAGTTTGTCAATGTATTCCGTGAATATTTCAACGTTGACCCAAAGCATGGATTACCATTGACTACTGTGTATTTATGGAAGTTTCTAGCGTGTGGTATTTCTCAAGCTTTTCTCTTCTTGCTTACTGTTTTGATGATTATCGATGAACCAAATTTTCTCAGGTATTTCCTTCGCACACATGCTTGGCAAAATGTAGAACGATAAAACAACTTAGGAATTTGAACTTCCGTCGTCTTACAGAGGTTAATTAAGCTATAGTAATAGTGAAGAGAAAAATATTTGCTTTCTTAATTAGCGAGCATCTTGAGGGAGATAACATGCACCTTATACCTTTTAACCTGAAAAGTAGTATTGATCTCAGTTTGCATATATGTTTGCATGAATTTTGTTTTATGGTAAGGGTTATGTAAACAGAGAGTTAGGTATTGGCCACTAGACATAATAGTTTTACGTTTACTACCAGACTGGGTCATCGATGAGCAGTTCTGAGGTACCTAACACTGAAATGAAACATTTACCCAGTGCTTCTTGATATTTAAGGGTTGTATAATTAATATCGGTCTGTTAAAAAACTCAGAAACATAGTTCATAACTTTAGTAAAAATTACTTGCTTCTTTTAATGCAATTGAATTTCTACACTTAGTCTACTATACTAACTTTTAAAATATTCACAAGTGACTTAAGCATTTTTGGCTTTGAATTAAGATGGTTTTAAGGAGATAGGTATCATGTTTAATTGTTTGTATTCGTTACAGATTGATGTTTATTGGGTACTATTGAGAACCAGGGAGCACTGATTAGTGTTGGACTCTCTATTTTCTCTTTCTAAAGTTCCTCTTTCCTTCTAAATCTCCTGCCTTGCATTGATTAATTCGACAAATACTCCAATCATGTCATAGAATAAATATTTCGTAACTTTGTGTCGTCGAATGATTTGATTTGGATAACCATCGAAACCAAGAATCCATGAAAACCAATGAGCAAAAAAAGTTAAATATCGTCCGTCAATTATAATTGGAAATGTCAACCATTATATGCCAACTCAGTAGTGTGAAGGTTAAGCACTCGCTATGAAGCCTAAAATTTTTAGGTTCGGTCCCTGGTTAGACTAAAGCAGCTGACCAGTTCTTAAATTTGTTTAGTTTAAGTAGGTCTGTAATCTAAAAGTACAAAATATATTGAGCTTCTCAATCCTGTATGCTAACAAATCATCCTATAATTACTAATATCTCAATTCTAGAGTAATTATTGAAATCCTAGTGAAAAACAGTGATCAGCGGAGTTCGATCATATCAAACGTAACAATTAATGATAGTTACGTAATATATCGCGAAATGATTAAAGTTGGGAGTGTAAACTATTGGATGCCAACTTAATGTTCTAAAGGTTAGAGTGCTTTCCGTAGGTCCTGAAGGCTTTTTATCCTATCTTTGTTGCATACTATAATGAAACAGCTGTTTTATAGAGCTTCATAATTTTCAGTGGTTGTCTAACTAAAAAACGATCAGTGAAGGAAAATTATAAAATTCAACAATCTCTACAACCCCTCCCCAATATGCATAACAAATGGATGTTACCAATGAAGAAAGAGAGGGAGGAGATATTGAAATTCTAGGTGATAGAGCAACCTCTCCCCTCCCTGCTTTTAAAAAACTATTTTGTTTTCAGTTTATTATGTTTTTTATTGAACTCATATCAACAATCTCTCAATCTATGTATTTCACTATGCAAATATACATATATATTCAGTTGACGTTTCATAATCTATATAGAAGAAACGTTCAATTTATTTACAATGTCTTCAGATTGACATTGTTTCCAGAAAGACTAGATTGCATAATTCCAGATTTTTCCCACAAATATTGTTGAGTTTTATATTGAGTCGTATATGTTAAAGGATTTTGTTGAAGAACTATTTATTGAATAAAATTGACATTGAAGTAATAATGAATATAGTGAGAAATTGATCTATGATCCATTAAAAGTTTGTAGTGATCTTTCATTGATTTGTTTTCTGTTGTTTGTATTCGTCACATATTGATCTAAGTTGAGCACAGTTGAAAATTAAGGGACACTGCAATGCTACTTCCTCTTGGTATGGTGTTCGTCACCAGACTACACCTGCCTCTACACCTCATCTAATAATTAATATGAGGCATAGAATAAATGTGAAAAATACTTTCAAATTATCCACCGGATTTTATTGAATCCGCATATAGCGAAAACCATCGACATACTAAGACGAAACCAGTATACAATCCGTCCTAGTTTTCAGCGGTTTTTCAAATCCATGATATATAATTCGAATTCACTTATATCGAGAAAGCCTAACAATCAGAAACGTGTGCTTCATAGTGAAGTAAATTCAAGAGGTTATCCTAGGAGCCCTAGTAAGGAAGATGTGACTAGTAGAGTTTAGTCATATCAATTATGAAGCAGGCAGAAACCAGATAGGTCGCGTGATGTGTCGTGAGTTGATTGAAACCGAAAAGGTTAACTATTGATGGTAGCTCATTGATCTAAGGGCTAAGCTGTCTCCACGAAACCTAAAATCTGTGTGAACCTGTGTAGGCACTATAACTGAGAAGTCTCATGTCAAGACACAACAGCTATACAGTCCTTCCTTATTTTCAGTGGTTGTCTAATTACAATCAATCCGTTAGTTTTATAATTCAAATTCCATTACTACATATTCCAATTCATTCATTTATAATCACCTTTAAACATTGTGGATTACCTTATCCATCCTCATCTTCTTATTACTTCATTGATCTTTTGTAATTATCTTTATAAACACTTGATCTTGTATTCCAATCACCTAATCACATCGTCTACTTGAATAGGCATCAAATTATGCGTTATTGAAACAGTCAAACTTAATCAGAACTTTCAGAATATTATTATCCATGTATTTAGTACTTTGTTTCTAGGATTTTCATATTCTTTCTTGTCGGAAGTTTTGGTTTAAATTTTTAACTATTGTCCTGCCATTTTTGTTTCATGAAATAGGACCAGTTATTTATGTACACATTAAACTGATTTGGTTTCATTGGTACCTTTGTTATGTATTGGTATTATTTCGTTAATTGCGTTGCTGCGCTGTCTGATAACGTGTTTAGATATTTAACAGATTCTTTGCAATAAACGATTTCTAAATTACTTTTATGGTTGACTTCAAATGTTTCCTGATCTACCGTCTAGGGTAGATTGACTGACGTTAAGCATATAAAGTCCTTGTTTTTTCATTCTGCTTGTTCCAGGTTGTTACTGTCATTAGCTAGGCGAGGTTATTGTCCGTTTTTAGTTAAATGAATAACGTTATATCTATCTAAGTTATAAAGTTAGAGGAAGTATACTTACATACTCCTTTTCTGTTTCATTTTGGAGATGTTATATACTATCTGTCTTTCTCTCTGTTAGCTGAATGACTTAATGATGGAGCTCTTTTACTGCAATAACATGTCTTAGTTCAACTTTTTGATATTTAAACTTATCGAATTAAATCAATCCAAATAAAAAGCTTGCATTCACCTCATCTATAAGGTAACAACCGACTCAAGTCAATAGTCATGCTAAATTGCAAATATTATTTTAATGTCTGTTATACACTAGTAAGTCGTCTTTTGTAATCTCAACTGTCAGTGGTTTCAAGAAATGCGAAAAAATGGTCATTTTCATTTTTAATTACACATATAGAATGTAAAGCACATCTACTGTGTTATGATTCGTAACATCACTAGGTGTGAGGATCTCAGTTATCGTGTTCAGTTACTCGGATCTGAGTCATATTTGTTTCAAACGGTACAAAGTACATTATTTATAATTATACAACCATTTTGTACTGTCCAGGTTCTGTTATTAAGCTCGTTTGGATTTTCGTCATAATGATCATCCTCGCCCCGGACATTAAATCATCAATTATAAATTCATTCCTTCCAATTGTCATGAATGTAAGTAGTTGATGGTGTTAATTACTTAGAAGTAGTTGATAAGCGATTCTGCTTGATTTTCCTGTAATCCATTATTCCGACTTTTTATGACAAATCTATTATATCCTTGATCCTATTCAATTATGCATAACGACCTTGTAGGAACCAATTCAACGACCGAGGAAAACAAGAGTTGTTATTGTATACCTGTTGAGCTTCCCTTGTGCTTATTAGTCTCAAGCCGGGGTAGAAAGAATGTAGTTATTGAGCCAATTCCAGAGCATACATCAGACCAATTAGAATAATAATATCAGTATCAAAAAAAGGAAATAATGGCTGAAAACTGTTGTAACACGTACATAATTATTAACTAGCAGTAATTCATGGATGGAAAGTGGTGAAATAACAGTTACATAGGTCAATCAGACAAGGGGAATATAGAAGTAATATAGACATAATGTTCCATGCATAAGTAATCATATTTTACATAAAATAATTTCTCGAGAAATAGTTCTTGTTTAGCTATTCTTCAAAACTCGTGCCCTACAACAAAAACGACCCTTGTTCCACTACATTCATATTATCTCTCCAATTGTGTATAGTCAATGAAGCCATGTATATAATTGTGTGACTGCTTGAGGTAAAAGATTCTGTCGGCTCGATTTGGTTTCATTATGCTTTCGTCTCTTACTGATGCTAGACGGCAGCGAAGCATACTAACTAAGTTTTAAGAATATCAGCTCATTGTTTTATGACCTGGTAGGTCTCATATCGTCGGCTAACAGTGATTATTGTTAGTCTATGCCATAGCTAAAAACAAGTCACTGACACTCCCTGTAAAATTTTAATTGAAGCCACTTAAACTGGCAATTTGTAGACATTACCATTTACCTGTCTGATTGAGATATCATCTTTACGTAGCCCCCTTTAGGACTGAACAAATTCTAAGTGATCTAGTTGTAATAAAGTATATTAGACACTGAATTTCTGGCATAATTAACAAATGTTATTTTTCTTATATTGTAGGTGGTAAAAGTCGTTTCCTACCACCTGGTACAAAATTGCACACGAAATTATTTGGTCATTCTGTTAGTAGCACTATTTCACCACTGTATAATAATACAAGTACACCACGCCCAACTTATACTACTGCCTTCACTAATACTAACGATACTAATCATGTGATTACATCACGTTCATTAAATAGACCGTTTGCATCTTCCGCTTTTAATCTAAATGATAATAAAGTTAAAAATGATCAGTCACTACCGATTACAACAGGTACAAGAAAAGTAACAAGAATATTATCTACCAATATTGATAACGATAATGATGCTATTCATAATGATCAACATAATAACAATCTATTAACATCAAATTCACATTTCTATATGAATGGTTTTAGTAGATCTGGTCCAATTTCTTCTTCCTTAAATGAGCATGACAGTATTACTTTGGAAACACGTAAATTAGCATGTTTACCAGCTGGGCAACAACGGGATAAAAGTATGCCTGCACCAATAGAACGTTATGATTGGCCAGCTCCACCCGCTTCAGGTGTTGTTCTTGCGGAATTGAGTAAGTGTCTTTTTTATTTTTTTTATTTGCATGTATGTCGATGTAAATTGAGTGTTATCTATAATATTTTCGATCTTTGCTTTAGGTTGTTTTCCTCCTTACTAGATAAGTACTGTATAGTAGATTTCATTTCAAGTGTCTTGATTTATTAATAACTCTTCTCTGTAAATGATAAGATGGCTTTTATGTGCTGGATACAATGATTTACTCAACGAATATCGGAACGTTGTGGATAGCCTCAGCATCTTAATAAAACTAATATTCACTATACAATGATATATGCGTTTAATAACAGTAGAAAATCCTCAAGATTACTAGGAACATTGAAAATTGCCGCAAAATCTTACAGTATTATAATCATTTTGCTCGTGCACATTCAGAACATGTATGCATATAAAATTCGTTGAAGAGTGATTATCTACTATTTACATTCACTAGTTTTGTTCTCATTACGTCATCTCTTTTCATCGCTCAATATACTTAATATACAGTTTCCACGGTAAATGGACCTTACTTCATAGGGCAGTAGTCTATCTGGTGCTAGTGGTACTTATTCGTTAAAGTTTTTAGTAATATCACTCACGACAGGTTATAAGTATTTTTGTGAACAGGGTGTATTCACAGGTTCTTGGTTATCAGGTATAATAACGAATTCGAAACGGGAAAATTTAGAACAACAAATACACGTTTAGAAAAATAAGGTAGCCAGAAATTTTGATCAGGTCAGTGTGTATTTGCGTTCTTATTTATAACTTCATATTTTTAAATATATGTTTATATGGTTTGTCAAATAAATTAGCAGAGCAGTGACGTGGTAAGTAAAAGGCTAGTAGGTAGCAGGTTTAAAGTTCCGCTCTTAGTCAGTTACAACGTAGAACTCGGTACATGTTGAATGGAAGCACAGAAATAGTGAAAGTTATTATATGTCATGAAGATTTTATTAAACGTTACTTCCAATACGCCCTGGTACGATCAAAGATATGGGAAGTCTGCATTTATATAATTACACGACTGTATCCTCTTTCACGGGAGTTCTATTCACTGCTTTCACACGGCGAGGATGTTGTTTACGAAAGTGAAAG
Source organism: Schistosoma japonicum (assembly GCA_025215515.1). Lineage (NCBI taxonomy): Eukaryota > Metazoa > Platyhelminthes > Trematoda > Strigeidida > Schistosomatidae > Schistosoma > Schistosoma japonicum. Next base: position 40,277,551 of record CM046063.1, on the reverse strand, counting down.
GATGAAAGAGAATGAATGATACTTAGGCCGAATTATTTGATACAGAAGGTTTATCTAGATAAGAAAGTGAAAATCCTAATTTTAAACCAATGGTACCAATAGGATCTAGGTTTTTGAGTGAACGAATGCCATGTGGACTTATTTTAGTCATCGATAAGTATGTAATTTGCGCATTGTCAAACATGTAGAAATACATAAATAGTCTTTTGATCATCATAAATTGTTTTTTAATAGAGTTAGGTGTTTGGATTAGGAGTCACAAAATAAAGTTACAGTTACGGTTCAGGATCAGGGTTTACTGTGTGAGTTAGGAGTTACCTTATATTATTTTGTTTCAGAGTTAGGATTAGAGATTGCTGTTCATGTTACATACGGTTTACTTACAGATAACTCTATATATCACGAATTGATGAAAGTGGGAATTTCTACAATTGAAAGGCGAACCAGTGGTACAGTGGGTTAGGTATTCGGTAACCTGAAGCCCCTGTGGCGGAATGTAGGGTGCGCACTGCTAAAGAGTCCCATACCAGGACGAAACAGTTGTTCAGTGCTCCCTGGTTTTCAGTAGTTACCCTGTCAACATCAATCTGTGACGTATTCAATCAACTAAACATACCAGTCCTCACAAACCATCTCAATTTCAACTCAATATTTGCTAAATTTTAAACTGTAGCAACAAGTGTTGGTTTTTTCTTTTACGAGTTGAATGTTTTTTTCTTACAACAGCTAATTTCCTATTGGCTGATTTCAGATTTATTTTAACTCAACAGGTTGTGCTTTACTACGAACATTTTAAAGTCACTTAATTCCCATTCCTAAGTTGTACTGTGCGATTGTTTTGACTACCATCAACTATGCACTCTTTATCTCATGCTTCAAATTCACTTAACTAACTGAAATACCATTCTCTTAATTATTTAGGAATTTTCATTATCATTATTACTAATAATAGCAATCATTCAATGAAAGCAAGAAAGAAATGCTAGATAAATGACATACGGATTAATTTTGTGTATTACTATGACTACTGTAACTAGCATATGTGGGTATTCAACTTCTCATTATTGTTCCACTGTCGTCTTCTCTTGTAAAATGTTTTTGCTAATGTTAAAAAAGTAATGCCCTGAATTATTTTGCTCTAATGTAATCACAAACTTAATCTCTCGGGAATATGATATACGTGTGTGTGTGTGTATATATGTGATTATGAGAAATCATTGAAGGATCTCCTACTGGTGAATTGTATTATTGTCATTACCATTACCACATAATACATTGAAATTCTTTGCAAAGAAAGGAAGATAAAATGAAACAAAACAGGTTTTTTAATATTATCTTTTTAATAGTTTCACTTTCCGTTAGTTCATTACTTCTATTGCCATATGCTCACAGTTACGTTCTTGCTGAACAAGTTACCGGTCATACCGAACACAGTAATTTAATGAAATTCACGCTACTGTGTTCGAGTTCCCAGTGAAATATAAAAACACGAGTGTGGTAGTTTCATCTAAGTGTGATGAGTTTCAAAGAGGATGAAACTCAAGTCCTGAATTCTATTGCTAGCCATAATCCAACAATACTACTTTTTTAATTTGTAGTATGCATCGATATTTCTGTTTATATTTGTATGGATTTTAATTGAGAACTTCGAAAATATGAAGATTTGTTGCGGAGGTGTGTTAATTTTAGGTTCTCTCAAACGGAGAGTTTTATTATGGTCCTTTCATTTTTCGTTCTGGAGGACAGTCATGTACAACACAGAACCTGGGATATACATACCTCCGTCCAAGTTGTCTTATCACTTCACCATAACAAAAATAAACACCAAAGTAATTGAAGTAGTAGTAACGTCAGTGATCATAAAAATTACTTAACAGTATGATTCGAGAAGAAAGATTTAACTCATTCAAGGAAAGTTACAAAATAATTTCAAAGTTTAGGATCTTCGGAGGGGGGAGGCGGAAGGCGCAATAAAAGTAATTTCAATGATGGTTATTCTCTCATTTTTTCTAAACCTTTAGTAGCATAGGTTCGTAGATTTATGATTAGATTGTTTTTAGTAGTCTGCCTAGCACCATTAATAATACTGCTACTACTATTACTACTATTAATAATAATAATAATAATTGTTGTTGTTGTTTTAATAGAAATAATTTATTGCATTTTGTGTTTACTGTACTAAAATTAAAAGAACGTTAACCTCCTTTCTGTTGTCCTTTATTTAACATAATCTATAGTTTATTATTGCAAATAATTTATTTGATTATTTGCTCCTCTACATACATTTGTCCTTTTATTGCTATGGTAACATTTCCCTCTGTTAAACTTATTACTTCCCCTCCGCTTACTATCCACCCTATCGTTTAACGCTTACTATATTTATTTAAAATATAAATACCACAATACATCATGTGACCTTTGTTTCGGGGAGTTGATCAAGGTTTCTCAAAATAAGTACTTCAATATTTTGGATGACGGGAGGTAGAAGGTATAGATTATTTTTATGTGTAGATGATATTTGTTATACAGTTTGCTTAACTAGCATGCCATTAAATACTGTGGTTGCAATGGGTAGTTGTTTCGTCCTACTGGAAATAGAACTTTTGACATTCATGTCTCACGATAAGCGCTTAACTTTCAGACATTCTTAGTTGGGATTCAGTGGTTTACACTTTAGCGATATAAGCTGTATGCTGCGACAATCATCCACCATCGTCGATAATAATTGTTCAGATGATTAAGTTATACGCGTTCGTAGTTATCAGTAAAAATAAGGCTTAACTATAACATAGCGGTGCTAAAATATATGCAATTAAGGTACAGAGTTATTCCCTCCCAATTACTGCGCTCTTAATTGTGAATATATATATATATATATATATATATATATATATATATATATATATATATATATGAGATCCAAATTGATCCGGTGAATATATTAAGGATTGTTAATCAATCACAATTAGAAGCCGAAACAAAATGGGGAATTAGAATAGCAAGTTAAATAGAGCTGATTAAGTCTCACGTCGTAAAAATTACAAGATAGCTAATCACGTAGTAGTCTGAATTTGTATTAATTGAGCGAGGAGGGAAAGATAGTCAATAAATTGAAGTACAGGATTGAACGTTCACCATGAAATTTAAAGTCTTGAGTCTGATCCCTGTCTAGGTTGGGAAATTCGGCTGTTGAAGAGTCTCAAGTGGGATGTAACAGTCGTCTTGTCGCTCCCTAGTTTTCACTAGTGTCCAAACTATGATCACTCATCCATGAATATCAATTACTTCAATATTTATTTATTTACCTGGCTATTTAATGAGTTTGCACCATTTCCTCGCCATTCTCCCTTATTTTATTCTTTCATTCGCTACATGGTGTAATGTATTACTTAATAATAATAACAGTAATAAGAAAATCTCATTATATTTAACTATTTGGTAAATATTTTGTTGGGATTCGTTAGCTAGGGTTAGTGTTGTAGTGCAAATTTATAAAAGTTAGTGTAATTCAATATCCAAGTGCAGATTACTTGAACTTCAGTTATCCAGCAACACTTTTCATGTTCAATACATATATTAAAACTAGTACTTTAGGTCATTACTCCGTTTATTTAGTGCATAAATGCTACATATTTGAGTGCATTTTATTTTAAAAATTTCATATCAATCCTTAACTATTAATACTTTTGTGTATTTCTTTTGCTAATGTTGAGTTGTGCTTCTTCTTGACACCTAAAAATCAATTTGCACTCTTGTATGCCTTACTGATAAACACTACAGTAGATGAATGGATAAATGTACAATGATATTGATGACATCAAATCTAATAACCATTATAAATATTGTGAATAATCCCGACTATTTTATATTCTTAACTTTTTAGAATACAGAATACTAGTGATATCATTATTCTACTTCCTTGACTAGTAGACTTAAATGATATTTTATATTTTTGAACTAATAAGGATACTATCTGACTGCTTCATTCGATTTAGTTGCAATTAAGTTAATAACTAAATGTTTCTTTATCATAGGATACTTCATCTACTGGTGACATTTGTGTAATTTAACACATTCATATTTTCACACTACACATTACAATTAGGTAACTAAATTCTTTCTTCATATATGATTCGAATGGTTGTAAATATTTTATACAATATTGATGTAACTTGTATACCCCATATATATATATTTGACCTCATAAACATTTAGTCATTTTTTGTTACATTGTAAATTACAATGTTGAAGACTGCATTACATACTGCATCTATAGAATAATGTAGAAATATCTATATATTGTTGGAAATACTATAAATAAGTTTTCAAGTATAGATTAATAGCCTAATGGTTAGTGCTTTCAATTTTCTAATGCTGGTCATAGATTCGAATCCTAATGATCCAACAATCAGTACATATTATCACTAGTCTTCATACTTAGAGTATGGCTCAAAACCAAGTGCAAAAATGCGTACATGGTAACTTAATTAGATGCTATTTCAGCATGGATTTTTAAGAGTATTAGTAGTAGAATATCAACCCTTATAACTAGCCGTGTTAATTTTTGAGACATTATTTGAAGTAGATAGCTAAGCTTAATTGAATGCTGACTCATGAACTAATATAAAATTGAAATGATCAAAAGATTTAAAATTTTATGATGAACTCGACATTATGTTGCTCTGGACCTGTCAGCTAGGAGAACGAAGATGTGCAATCATTCCCTAACTGATATCAGTTCATGAAATATTTTTTGGGAATGTGCAAAATCTTCACTAAATTATTCCTCTAAATAATATCAGGCTAAGGTGGGAGTTTAGGGTAGTGAAGAAAAAACAGTTGAAGCCTTAATCCTTGCTCTACCTAATTCAATGTAATTAGTTCCCCATCGTTACTCTTCATAGGTCTATTGCAATTACAAGATACCCTCCCTGTTATTTGCCTATCTACCATACTTGTAAGAAGACTAAAATGCATAAGAAAGCATGATTCCAAACTCTGAATTATGATTTAATTCAGATAACATTATGTGGACCAAGATCTCGGTGAAGTTGTCATTCACTTTATTAAATTGTTTCCTTTGTGATTTCTTACCTGTTGATTTGACTTTTTAGGCGATTGTGATATGTCTAGCTTATCATACGCATTATTACTGTGGCTTAGAGTCAAGTTAAATATCTTTTGTACTTAGTAGTTGCATTCTATGTACCAATCCTAATTGTTAGTAGCTCAAAGGTACCAAATAATCAGACAACAATAGTGTTTTTATGTGAAAAATGCCTAGTGTCTATTAGTTGTAACATCCATTTGTTTTTCATAAGAACTTATAGAGCCAAAGGTAGTCATTTCATTAAGTATCTAATGTGTTTCGTCTCGGTAATCCTATGATCAGTTAATAAGTGTAGCTAGATATATCGTGCTACACTAGGTGAAAAGAGACCATTCATATATTGGGACACTTTATTATTGATTTCACTGGAGCTCTTGTTTGGAAATGCATGTTATCTAATTCTCATTCTATTAGTCTGATAAATCCTGTTTGATGTCAAATATATTATTTTAATTTAGTTATACATATCGAAATACATCGTATTATGTCGAGTTTATCACAAACTCAGTTATTTCTGCGAGGTTAGTTTTAGAAATTCTTCCTTTCTCAGAACACTCTCAGTTACTGCACTTTCTTCAGTTACCGATTAATGGTTATTGGAACTCTGGCAAGTAGACGTAAGTAGTAGAGTTCAGCCTTCTTGTTGATTGGGACTTTCAGTTTAATCTAGAACAGGTGTTTCATTATACTTACGACTCTTAACATCTGTATGCTCACTTGCACTATTGCACTTACGTTCAGCCATTGTATGGCAGCTATCTGAACTCATCAGTTTGATGAATAACAAATTGACGTTTAAAACAATGTGTACTGTACTCGAGTATTGATTAGAATATCAATACTATGGTGTGTCAAATGAACATCTATGTATGAATCCTATATCAGAGGAAACATGTCTTAAATTTCCCTTAACTTCTATCCGACATGATTCTGATCCCATACGTCCAGATATTTAAGATAGACAACTTTCGACCTTACAAATTAAATTTCAGTATTGTACAGCACATTGTTGAAAAATTCTCTAAAAATCTTGGCATATTATTAAAATGATCGATCATAAAAATCAAATTATCTGGTTAGAAAAGTTATTTTATCAAACTTCATTAAGATACTACTACTTATATGATTTAAGATTCAGATATTTAAAACATACAATAGTGTGTTTAATAATAATGAACAGTAGGATAGCATATTTCTTTCTAGATGAACACATTCAGTAGAATAGTTTAAATTCAATGAATACATAAATGGGAATCAATGAATTGAACAGTGCTTTTTAATCTATCTACAAGGATTAGTGAATTCCTTGTGTTGTATTATTTATATCTCATCCTCACCGTCACCTTGCCCCCCCCCCGAAATTCATTGTTTATATTTTACACTTATTCTTTTTATATGATCATCATCACTATTGTCGTTGCCTGTCAAACACTGATTTCTACTTTTCTATGTTTCCACATTGATTATACATAGTCAATCCACTGACATACAGTTGACATTTAACTTTTTTAAATTATTTTGGTATTTTTCAATGATATTATTGTTGACATAGTGATGAGTATATTGACAATAACAAATGTTCTATTTAATAAAAATTTTACAATTTATTGTACCTCTTTTAATGTAATGTAATATATACATTGTAATATGATAGGAATACTATTAGACTTGTAAACATATGCATGACGTTATTTTGTAATTTCATGAATATATAAAATCGTTTCGAGAGTGGAATCGATTTATCTCCATCCTTAATCATACTAGAATTCTTGTGAGACTTCTCTATAGTGTTCTAGTAAATAACTTAAAATTACCCCCCGAATTAACCAAACATTAGAGTTGCAAATTTACTGTTACAATTAGGTATTATGTGCAAAGATCATTCGTTACGATTAAAGTTAGTTTATTTAAACACTAATCTAAATGCTAACTCTAAATTTATAATTTAGTCATCTTCATTTCCGAGTAATATTGACCTCACTTAACCAAGAGGGGTTGTTCACTACAATCGTGAAAAAGCGTATATTCTTGTAAATTGCTCTTTCTAATACTTTAAGTTATTAATTGTATTGGGTTTCTATTTTTCTTTTTAGAATAAACTAATCACTCCCTTTAAGATCATGTTCGGGAATTATTTTAGCTTGTCTGTATTCTTTGTGTGTGTTGCATTTATTAAGTTTAATGAACTTTTTTGAACAGATTTTGCTTAGCTCCTTAGAGAGTGTCAGTTTTCTATCACATTGTGACTTTAAATTTGAAACTGAAAATTCAAGACTTCTGATTGGTTCGTCATCAAAGTTCAATGTCGCCAAATTACGATTGTCTCATTTATTTTGTCGTATTGCATTCTAGTCATCCAGAGTACTATTTTTTAAATGTTTTCATTTTTAAAATATACACCCAACAATATTTAACTTAAATATTCTAGAGTTTGTTGAATTTGATCTCACGAATTGTATTGAATCTGACAGGTATTGTAAACTAAGAAACAATGGACGATATATGTTACCTTCTAGTATAGGACTGCCTCACTGTCTAGTGGATACCTGTGTCCCGAATCGGAATCGAACACGCGATTTTCCACTGAATTGTTTGTATTTACAAATATCATTCATTAAGCCTCAGCTTAGTTGTCTAAATGTTAGACGTTTTTCTGAAAGTCTAAGGCTTGACCTCCTATACCTATATCTAAGATGCCACACTCTAGAGTAAAACAGTTGTCATTAAATACTTCCTAATTTTGAATGGTCGTTTAACCCTGACCAACTAATGATATTAAATTCAAGATGAAATTATTGTTTTGAACGACAGCTGAACAAAATCCATGTTTTATAATTCATTGTAAAATGGCAAGATCAATATCTTTGTGTCTGCGAAATTTCGATAAACATTAATTTCTTTATAACTGCAATCATGTTATTTTATTGAATGTCTGATTTGTTTATTCTCTCTGGCTATCTGTCCTTGAGGGGAATGTGAATCCTTAACTTTCAGATAGATGTGAAACACTGAAAAAGACTGTAATATATCTGTCTTGTCACCTATCGATCAGCTACCCATTTATGGCATTTGATAATCATCCTGGTATATCGTCAATAGATGTCAGAATTTGAACTGTCAACAAATAGATTCTAAATGTACAGCCCAACTTCAATCATATCGTAGTTCTTCCATCGTCTTCACCATCAATAGCAATAGTTAATCATCGTATGTTGTAAAGTAAAGTTTGAAATGTGGTGGTCGAGATTAGTTTTATATATGTCCATCTACCGGTTACTCCATCGCATGATGAGGTGTAGGAGTAGGATGGAAGAAAGTTTGAGACAGCCAGTCTAAAACTTACATCGGTCCACGATATTCTTGACTGTGTTAATACAGGCTGACTATGTGGTTAGAGTTTGTGCAATTATCGTTACCGATGGTTCGATAGACGTTGGGTGACGTGGCATTATCATAGGTCTATTGAGTCTTCATATTTATCGGATCCAAAGTTAAAAATTGTTTAATACGTTTCTTTTCACAAATTATTTGTTTCTTCTAGAGTCACATTTTCTATTTTCAACCTTTTTTCGTACTTTCGCTAATGTTACTATCTCTGATGTACTATAGAAGGGTGTCATGTTGGACCAATGCATGTATGTGCTAGATTTTACTTTTTGCATGACTATACTGACTGTTTAATTATTTTTCTAGAGGATATTAATTGTTTACATTTAGTGTAATTAGCGTGAGGTACCTGAATCTGCCTTCAATTTGGTATCTTGAGTAGACATTGTTGTAAAGTTCTGGATAAAAAGATGTGACATATACTACTTGATCATATTTGAAGATTCAAATGTATGACAAGTTTTAAGGCTGACGGTTGTTTTACCAAGTCACAATTTATCATTGTAAATAAATTTCATGTATATGCCTATACTTATGTTTAACTAAGGTTATTAGAGTGAATATGAAATGATACAATCAAGTTGGCCTTGTAATTCACATCACATATTTTCCCACTAATTTTGGTAATAAGGTTAATATACTTGGCAATGTGTATTTAGAACTTCTAGTGTATAAATAACAGCAGCTGTATTACTAGTTCAATTGTTAAGTATTAAGGCAGTTAATCAAATAACTTAATGTAAGACCAAGTTAAAGTATGTGTGTTACGAATAAAGTTGGTGATTTAAGTGTAAATATAAAACAAATCTTTACTATCGTCATTATGAATTATTTTGAGCTATAATATCTACATTTTCTACCAACTAATTAATTAATTAGTGTTGGGCTTGTCACGTGGTGAAAAGGCTGGATCAGTTTTGAAGCCAGTTGTCTGTGAACTTTTCTCATCCCAATCAATATGTTGATGTTCGGACTAGGATTCAAAGCCAGTAAGTTTATTCGTTCTACGGCTAACACATTGCCCACTAAGCCACTATTGAGTCATGTTAGACACTGGTTTGTTTAACTGGCATAAGGGTTACTGTTTCCTTAAGTTTTCCTAATTTCTTCCCAGTAAGATAACTCTATCATATTTTAATTCTGATTGCTTTGAAATTGTGAATTATCAAACCCTCTATATGTTTAATGATGAAGTGATTTCTCAGTGGATAGACTGTTTGAACCCCATCTCCACCTATTTCTGTGTAGGCAATCAGATAATCATGTCATTAACTTAATGTGACTCAAAGCCACGAATCTGTACCTGACAAATAAGTTTACTACTTTGGTTACATGTAACCATGTTAAATCTATAGATTTATATAAAGTTTGTCAGAAATTGAGTATCATTTCTCTCTCACACACACATTGAAATAGTTTAATTAGGGTTATATGTCTAATGCTGTCACATCTCTAAACCCTTACAAGTAGGTAATTGTTAATGTAGGCGGTTATCAATATTCATATGTCACCTTTTTTTTAGTGTGAATTATCTAAACATTCCATAGTAGAATTTTTTTATTAAAAATATACTTTTTCTCAAAATGCCCACAAAAAATTGATTTTATGCCTGAAGAGATGACAGTTCTGGTTAGCTAGTACTGAATTCCTAACTTTTGTTATTTCTATTCATCACAATTTGATCTCTGTTTTGTAGTAGTGAAAACCAAGCGGCACTAGACAACAGCTATTTCGTTCTACTATGGAATTTCTTAGTAACAGTGCACACCGATGATCCTGCTTGAGGTCGAACTCATGACTTTCTGATTTCGTGGTTAACAGTCAGTTGCCCTCTTCAGTCTCCTTGTAATCAACCATTAAGAAATATTCTTTTAGAAGAATATTCAGCGACAGTGTCATTTACTTTAGTGTTTTAAAATAATATGTCCAGAATTACTTCGGTGTAATATTATTGTGCATTTTAAATTTAATGGTGAGTTATCTAAACTACTAACGGGATCATCACTTGATACTTTTCTATCTTATCGCTTCGTTGGCAATCTGGTAAGCACTATGTGCATACACAATTTACAACTTTCATCTGAATAAAAGTTATTTTAATGATATTTCTGACGCTAATGAATACTTAACGACTAGTAGGTCACTTATTTGAATAATGACCAAACTTCACCAAACTTGTCCTCTTAACCTTCTGTACCATTTGGAACTAATTTCTGAAGACCACTCAATTAAACCATGTTTGGGTATTGAATAATTGTTAACTTTATAATAGATTTTCAATTACAGTGATAAAGTTTCTATCTACCGTTATCACTAGATGGTTTCTAAGAATGCGAGCCAATAGACCAGCCAGACAGAATCCTATTATATTTCAAGCATTCTTTTATATATACATAAAGTCAGACCACTCAGCAAACCAATTAGAAAATTAACATGAATACAGAACGAGGGGAATAGTGGTAGTGAATAGGAACAACTTGTACACAACTAATTAACTGTAGTCCATAACAAGAGACAATATAATAACAGCAATTATGCTAAATGGGAGGATAGGGCAAGCGGAGCGTAACACTAATAGAAACAAAATGTTCACATTACAGACAGTTCGAATAAATGAAATATTGTTCGCAACCACAGTTCTGAAAGTTTGTTACACTTCTTTGTGGTCCGGCATAACATTTTCTCACTGTGATTTACTGTTAAAATATAGACTCCTGTGGTTTCAAAAAGATTAATATGTTCTACATTATACTAAATCAATCAGCTTTTACCTAGTAGGTTGCATGTTTGAACCTTGTCCCAGCTACTTCAGTTTGGGCAACTGGGTAGTATCGTTAGTATATACAAAGTGTAGCTCATATCTGTGTACTTAATACAGACATTTGTTACAAATCTGGGGAGAGATTTTTTCTGATATTGTGAATGGTCCGTGTTTACAAGTCGGAAGATTAAAGATTAAACATCTTTGCGATGGTTTTGAGATAGTTGCCAATCCTAAAACTGAAATAACTTTTGGAATATCCGACTAAAAAAGTTGTACAACATTAACGTTTGTGTTAAAGCTAGATTATTTGCAGGAATGAAATTCTTCTTAGGACTCATCACAGTTGGATGTTCTTTTGTTGCATAACAGTGTTGACGTTTACATGTTGTTTAAACCTACAGTCAATTACTACAAATGCCAGCGCATTGTCTACTAAGCTACTGCTTTCAGATAACCACTAAGATATTTAGCGGATGTAAAGTTTTATTTAGGCGTTTAAGTATTCCAAATGTTGATGTTAAAGACTTCAATTGGTCACAGTATGTGTTGGTAGATATTCATCTTAGGTAATTGCCTCGATATATTCATAAGTTTTGATCTGTTATTTTCTTGGCAGATGCACTGACCGAATCTTTAATCCTTTATGACTTATGTCAGCAGTTGTTTATTAGCTCTGACATAATACATATACTTGAATCGTTCTTTAATAGTCCTCCTTGTAGTAGATAAGCCTTACTATACATACTTTTCAGATATAGATCAAATCAAGAAGACATCTAAGACTATTATTTGAATAATTATTTTTAAAAAAATCGATTGGATTAGAGAATGATTCTAAAAGAAATAATTGATTTGTGAAAATAAAGCTCAGAGTCTCATAAAAGATAATGACTGAATGGACCTACACCAATGCTACTGATTCTGAACCACGTCACCCAACTTCTGTCGAACTATTGGTAACGATAAACTTACAACCCTTCCCCAACCACGTAGTCAGCTTATATCAGCACGCCTCAGATCTACAGTCAACATCATCATGAACTAATACATATTTTGGATTGGCTGCCTCACACTTTCTTCCATTTTACTCCTACACTAATCGCCCTCATGCGATAAGGTAGGTTGTGGACTAAACTTACATTAGGAATGTTTCATAGATATTCATTATCAAAAGCTATTAATCAGTGAATATCGTCTGCTTTTGAGTGTCACTTTTTACATCCATACATAGTGAACTGATGAGAAATATATTTGTTATTTATTTGGAAGACGGATATCGCACTGTTTGTAGTCACGGAATTTATCTATACACTCATGTTACTGACAAGCGTATATTCAGCTTCTATACTATTTGTCTTCAATACACATTCTTACTCTTCTGGTTATATAATGTTATAATAGACTTCGTAGGCGGTCAATATGCCAGCTCCTTGTTAAAGCTTGTGCATTACACAGATAGATATTGATCACTAATACTAGTAAAAAGATTATTTATTTATTCTTTTCGTCATATTGTTATTAAACTGAAGTTTTGTTTTTGTCAAAGTTTTATTTTATGTTCAATGTTACACACTAATTGACTAGTTCTAACTTGTTTAATTTCTATGGAATTTTTTCTTAAGTTTTTCTAGTCTATCGTTATCCATAATGTATGTCGTATCAAGCACTTTCTATTGTTTTTTTTTTCTGTAATTAGTTAGTACTGTGACCATATTAGAGTGTAATTTTGATTAAAGATTTCGTATCAATTGTAGCTGAAGTTTTTCACAATTGTCTGCAATGAACATATCAAGTATAGTAAAGTTCGAAATAAATATAGTGAAAAATGTATTACTTAAAATGAAATTTTTGATGAAATTTATCATCTAATATGCTGTTAGAACTTATTTAATAGATGAACTGAAAAGACGATCTTTGATGCTGGATAAAACACAATGAACATTGTAAAAAATATGGATACCTTTTGCCTCTTCCTTATTTACTAATATTCGTATTGATTGTTCAGTGAGCTAAGACCAATGTGATATTTGAATTGAGATGGTTTGTGGAGATTCAGTATTAAGTTCGGTTGATCTGATTCGTCTCAGATTGATGTTGGCAGGGTACTACTGAAAACCAAGGAGCTATGGACAGCAGTGGGTTAGGCGTTCTCAAACGTGAAGCCCTTTGGGGCGAATTATAGGGTGCACACCACTAAGGAGTCTCATACTAGGACGAAAAGGTTGTCCAGTGCTCTCTGGTTTTCAATGGTACCTTGCCAACATCAATCTGTGACGAACTCAATCAATTAAACGTGATATTTGTTTAGAAGTGGTGTTCACAGGCTTTGTGACGGAGTGATCCTTAGTCGAATTATCCAGGAAACATTAGTTACCTTAAGATTATAGGTACACCTATTTTATCAATGACTGCTGAATGACATCTAGGTTTTTGAGCTTTCTGTTAACTACCCTTTAAGCTACCTTTCATACTAATATTCATTTTATTCAAAATTAAATTTTTTGACAATATTAAGAATACTCAACAAATAGTACGGAAAATTACTTCTGAAATTCAATCGTTTTATAACCAGTTTTCTTGTGAATATTCAGAAACACGCATGTATATCAAATTGTTTGAAGAGTTATTAGCTGCCATTCATGTTCATCTGCATCTTTATTATTACCCCAGAAAATATCATTTTTTCTCACTACCGAATTTTTTTTGATGTGTAAATGGTTCTTACAACACACACTTATAGAACATTGAAAATATCACCTGTATCATGAACCATTCATAAAAAATATCAAACTAAAATGATCTAAATGCTTACTGTCAAACGGTTGTTTTATGCTTGTTTGTTTTACTATTATATTTTACCCGGTTTGTTCGAGTGTACTTAATACTGCTTTTTTTAAGGTATGCGAGTTCAATGTTTTTTGCGAAGCCAGTAACGTTGCTTTAACACTGCTAACCTTCTGGTGTATTGGTAGACCACAGCTTGAATCATACAAGCGTATTATATTTATATTGATGCTACAGCGTACAGCAAAATTTCAGGCCAATACTTTGAGACCTTGTATAGTATGCTGTAGATAGTTGAGCCACTCGTGAACCATTAGTCTGGATCTTCAAGACACTTATCGGCCTTAAAGAATGCTCGTTAACTTCGATGGGAAAAATGATCGACATGAGCTGATTTATGTTTTTCTTTTGAAAAAACACCTAGGTGAGGGAGAAATTTCTTGCCGTGTACGTCCAAACCACTTTCCTTCAAACGATATTGCACTTGATATTTAGTCACTTAAACTAGTATTCATATTACTCCAATCGCATCGATAGAATTCGATCAACCCTAAACGCAACTTGACAAATACCACTTTAGTAACTACTCACTAATAAATCAATTTGCGAAGTTTGTATACCTGCCTTCACAACACTGCAAAAGCCAGAGATTCTTCTATTTGATTAGAATGGGATTCGTAGCTACTACTTACTAGCTCAAAGTTGAACACCTTTAACGCCAAGATACCGTTTATGTACTTTAATTTGCACTGTATTTTTGATGTAAATGTGTATACATGTAAGGGAATTTGATATGGCATGGATTCATCTTACAATTTAATAGTTACATACTGTAGATACTCTTCTCTTACGCCCTCTAGCATGTTGCCAAAAAATTTAAACAAATAAATCACTGTCATGTGTTGAAATTATTTTTGAAAAATCGTTGTTGTTTTTTGTTCCTTGCGATACTTTTAAAGACAACTTCGTAATGTAAAAATCTGCCATAAAAATTGAACTACATAATTAGAGAAGAGAGTTTACAAATTCATTTGACATACTACTATTAATACTACTAATACCAGTATGAACTGAAAATAATTAGACAATATAATAATATACTAGACAAACAAATACAGTAAAAATCGTTTGGATTAGATTCTATTAATGAATTGAGTAGAGATTTAATTTGTCTTTTAACATTAAATAATTCCTTCCGTTTTATTTGTTTGTACTGTTCATTCTGTTACTAGTTTTCAACAACTTTTTTTTCTTCTTACATAATCATCATCAGTTTTTTTGTTGTCTGTCAAACATTGATTTCTACTTTGGTAACGTTGATTATGCATAAATGTCAACTGAGAGACAGTTGATAATTGTTTCAACTAGAATATAGTTGTTTACTACCATGAACTGAATAGATTTATACACATTCATGCAAGTTAGATGTTATTCAGATGATTGGAATTTTTAAACTATTTTATATGTGATTATCATGTTAACTTGATTATACTGACAAACATGAAAAATTTACATGTTGTTTATGTACAGAGGTTTTCTAATGGTTGGAGGTGTTCTGCTTTGAGCTTTCGATAAGTTATTAGTTTAAGCCCATCTTCACTTACTTCAATTTAGTTAATCAATTATTGTCATCATTAACCCTCATTCATACTTAGAATATAACTTAAAGCTCAGTACATAAATGTTGCCTGTTTAAATTGTAGTTAGCACTAATATCCATGTTTCACATTTTGTCGTATTAAGTTCTCATCAGTTGGTGGCACTTTCATCTCACTGTTGATATTCATAGTGTAACTTGGATCTCATGCCAATAGTTTCGAAAATTGAAGCTTTATTCACCAAGTTACTGTATCTAGACGGACCCTCGTTTCTTTAAAAGGAACTAAATCCATCCAACTATGAAGAGTCTCAAACTGGACGAAACATACGCAATCGATTCTATAGCCTGAATCTAAAATAATATTTAAAGTTGAAATCAGGCTGACAATTCTTTATTCTGACAACATTTATATTATAGAGTTAATCTATTGTTATCATAAAGCTAAGTATAATTGTAGTCTGATTTCAATCCTTTACTAATCAATTTTGTATTTGGCGACCGTTATTACTGTATCATCCAGGTCACCAGTAACCTCTTCTGACCGAGAGAGTTCGATTATTAGCGTAAATAGCTGGATTGACATCAGTTTTATGAGGAGTCAATCGCTTCTAGAATAACCAAATTGTATCAGTCGCAGACTATGAATTTAGATGTCTCGGGATCTAATCCACTAGGGATTAATTATTTCCTAAAAAGTGATGGTTTGCCTTGCTACCTCTCCCTAGTTCTAGACCTCAAAATAGCTTACTTTATATCGAACCACTTTGATTAACGGCTGTCACGTTGCATATTAATAGATAGAATTCAATCAACCTCAGAAGACGACTAGACAAACGTCATAGTGGTCACTACTCTACTATATGCTCACAAACATACTTGTTGTATAATATTTTCTTTGGACTGTGGTTTCCAATAAAATCCAAGTTACATACTCCATCCTATTTGTGATTCATCACGCCACGATTTACCATATACTTGTCGACTCGAACCTAGCACCTCACATCATACATCAACATGTTATTGATTGACATACTAAGTTCAGATAGTTATTAATTTGTCTATCGAGTGAAGTGACCTTCAGTGATTGCCTGTGAAAAGCTAACGAATGAAACTTACATTACGACTATTACCTGGGTACATTTGGAAAACAGTGACTGGTTGTCACTATGCCTGAGCGACCAAAGCCTACCTCGGAGATATGGCTTAGAAAACATTCACGAACTAGCTAGAGCTAAGACCTAGTTGTTTGTCGGATGAAACCAATGGTTTTTATATATAATAGGCTGGAACAAACAGTGGCAAGAAATGAAATCCAATTAGGAACTGGACTAACCAAATTGTGTACTGAAATTGGGATACCAAAGTCACAATACGATTACAATAACGAGGGGAGGAAAACAGATTTGACAACGGCTAATAAGTCTTTAAAAAGCTGACAGTATAAAATAATGCATACAGCATTGTTACTGAATATTCAACAAATGCAGTGTATCAGCAGGGGTCCAGCTATTACAAATGATACACCCTACAGATTATGATTTCGATTCCTTACCCCGATATAATAACGGTTATAGCTTTTAGTTTGATTGTTAGATTGATCGAGAAATTCCTTTTAAGAATATTAACTTTTCTCAACGAAAACTTCATTTTATGTTTTCATCAGTCGACTGCAAACAATTTTTCCGATTGTTTTTCTTATTTGCATCATTCTGTTTATTACTAAATTTGTTCAGTTTTCTTTTGAAAAATAAAAATGACATATTGTTTTCATTATGATAAGCTTATGGTTATATGGTCATATTTGTCCGTTTTGTTGTCGTGTCGTAGTGTTGTTCCAGTTTTTATTGTTATTCTTAATGATGATACTACTTCTACTAGTACTTATTTTTATTATTAAATCATTTTACTATCCACTGGATTCGAACTCTGGCTTTACCTATTTCAGTTTTTTTTAAGTGGATAGCATTATCTAGGGTATACTGAGTTAAACTTATATTCAGATTCGTATTTCTTAAGATTTTATTAACACCGTAACTAGTTCTGCACTAACGAGATAGGAATTAACGACCAGTGATGCAACAACACTTCACTAGAATAAGTCTCCCGAAAAGACAAGATAAGAAAACATGATGCCCAGAATAACAAATTATATTGCATCAACTTTGCAAGTATAATAACAATATCATTCTCTGCGCGAAGTATGTATAATTTCAGCTGAATTCCTGTTCTTTTTAAATTTGACCTGTAGATATTTCAGAGCGTATTTGTATAGAAAAGTATTTTTACTGTGATTAACAATTGTGATTTTCATTCATCACTTTTATGTTATCACTCATTATCCGATCAAGCATTACCTCTATCCAACCCTGAATGTATCTGATATATAATCTATTCAGTAGTCACCTCTCGAAATTGCAGAATATGAAGATACTACACCTTAATTTTAATTAATTATTAAGAGAGCTTATTAGGTTGGCATTATGTAAGAAGAACAAGATGATCATAGACTGATCAATTATTCACCCTGCGCCAGATGCTCGAACATATAAACATATGTACCAACGTCCGACTATAGTTGTATTCCTTGACTTGAAGGCAGCTTTCGACCCCGTAGACCGTGAAGTTTTGCGGCGATTGTTTGTCATTAAAAGGTGTGCTTCAAAAGTACATGAACCTTATAAAGGCTCTCTACTCGGTCACCACCAGTTGAGTTAGAGCCTATGACGAATTACTACGAGAAATTTCATCCTTAAGTGGGGTTCGTCAAGGTTGCCTTTTGTCCCCAATCTTATTTAATTTCGTCATAGATGTACTTTCAGAAATCTCACTCACTTCTTTTAACCCCTTAGGAATTAATCTCTTTCCAGAAGGTCCTTTTGTCGACTTAGAATACGCAGACGATATAGTCATATTTGGCGAAGACACTGACAATATGCAGAGTCTCTTGATCACCTTGAGTAACAATGGAAACATATTTTCGATGCACTTCTCCCCTTCTGAATGCAAAAGATTACTCCTTATTCTTGCTTCTTCACCTAGATTAATGATATGGAGTGAATTGAATGCGTTGATCACTTCACTTATCTCGGAAGTCTCATCACCCCTGGTGGGTTGGTGTCTGACGAAATCTCAGCACGGATTCAGAAAGCCTGATTGGCATTCGCCAATTTAGGCCACCTGTGGAGCAAGCGAGATATCCATCTCTCAACTGAAGACTGGGTGTACTGTGCAGCAGTTCGCTCTGCCCTAACATACGGCTGCAAAACATTGCCCATGAAAACCCAAGATATGCGTCGATTTAAGGTATTTGACCATAGAAATCTTCGTAGCATTTCTCGTATGTCATGGAACAATAGAATAAGTAATATTGAGGTTAGACGGAAGGTTCTTGAGAAATACGGTAAATCTTTCGAAGAGGTCATTAACCTTTATCGACCAAGATGGCTTGGAAATGTGTTACCCATACCAGACTACCGCCTACCTCTTCACGCGATGTTGGCTAGGATTGAAGGAAGATGGAAGAAACGTAGGGGCGGCTAAACGAAAACATGGCATCTGTCTATGACGTCTTTGACTGTTGATCTTAGCCATGTTGGTAGATGAAGATTACCGGGTTGAGGTCCGCGTGATTGTTGCAATAAATGACTGGAGACACTTGTTGACATGGCTGAGAATCGATCACAGTGGCGCAAGTATATTCACCCTTTAACTTCATTTAAATCCTGAATCATATTATTACTTTCTGCACACCTTTACTCTTCCCTCTTGTATTCTGTTATGTTACATTTGTTATCTCGTAGTGCTAGTGTGGTATGGCAGCTCGATCCTATGGACATATGTGCCCGGTTCTACGTTGTTGTTGTTGATGATGATGATCATGGACTTGCGTTAGATGTTAGTTGACATTTCATCAATATGGCATAGTAGTGGTCGTTGTAATTTTTAAAGAATCGGATGCTCCGTACATGATTCGAACAAGCATTACTTAATATTACAGCTAAATGAGTATTCCCTAAATCAAATAAGTTACAATTGTTTCAAGTGAAACTTAGACGCTTACATTAACTTGCCAATTAATATTAGCCAATCATATTGTAATGTAATTATGTAATTACTATGTAATTACTTATATAATTACTATTTTTACTGAAATCTCACCAGCCACCATGATGCTGCTAGTCCAAGGTCCACAGCGAGGACCAGTTCCCTTCCGTCTTATTTACAAAGTAGTCACTTAACCCGCTGTCTGAATCGCCTTTCAATGACCTACCAATTGATATATACATATATGTTGTATAGTTTGCTAATTCCATATACCAGTAGTATTTTAGTCTGAACACTAGTTTTTCTTCTAAAAAATAATACTAAGAATTCTGGCTATATTACTAACCTTGCTTTATTCTCTTCTTCATCGTTAATGTGTGCTCGTGTATACCTCTGTAAAGGATAACATTTCGAAATAACATTCATAACCTTTTCTCTACTTCCCTTTATCTAACCATGAATATCAGTAAAGACGTTCGTTATTTTTCCAAATATTGACGCTTTCACAATGATACTAACATTTTATTTAAACTTTGTTATAGATCCTCAAAAATAACAATAATATGACCTAATATTCATCTTCTGGATTTTTCTCTCTACTACTTTCCAATGTATTTTACTATTGTTTTGAGCAGTTTTATTTAGTGTAGTGTTAGGCTACTATGCAGTGAACAATGTCATATGGATCTAATCTCAATTTTGTTGGAGATCATATCCAATCGATCTATCGATCAATCAAGTTACAATGTGGCAACTAGTCTGTACAAGTAGAATTCGATAATGAGAGTTAGCGATTCGTAAAATATCGTAGATGAATTGAGTTATTAAGTAATCGGTGCCTCAGAAATTAGCCAAATAGAAATTAGCTACTTTATTACGGAAGATAACATTAATCATATGAAAGAAAACTTTTGATGATATAAACTAAAAATCATAATGTCAAAACCTGTTAAATGTTATGTTATCGCTAAGAGAATTATGTATAACGCACACATTAATTCCCTCGGTAACTAAAATAATAAAAGCTAACCTTATCTCTCGTTCTATAACCTTGTTCCTTTATTTAAACTCTTAACTTTAACTATATCCTTTTACCCCTAATTCTTACACTTAACCTCATTATAAAACAATTATGACTTAAGATTCTATCTACCTATCTGTAAGGGTCCAAGAATGTGGAAGATATAATTTCGTTAATATAAAAACAGATATAGTCACTATTCTTTCCATTTTTTAACAGTAAAACTTAGGAAACCTTATCGGATTCTTTGATGTTTCACTGACAAACTACTCATTTACTATTACTAACTTTTATAGTCGCTGACATGTGCAGCGATAATTAGCTCGTTGGTTCAGTTGTATTTTAGATTGATTCTGACTAGGTACAATGACTATTTTTCACAAACAATTTACGAATCTTTAAATCTCATCCTGCAATTGAATGTGTATTCACTTATTTAAGTGATCAGACATATTTCATAAACTAAGCTTTAATATTAAAGGTGTTTATATAATGAATTTTTTCTACTCAGAATAGCACTCTGTACTGTTGTTATTAAACTATTTGGGCTCTAACCTATCTCCTTTAAAAATAGTATATTTTAATTAATTGATTACTGACATATGACTTTTATTGTTCTGCTCTGGAGGTTGTATGAATTCCTTCAGAATCGAAAGTGTTCACCTTGGTGTCAAGCGCTTAATTGCATTTGATTACCAGAAAAATAAACATGATCAGACACCATACATGGATGGAGGATACCAGTTTTATGTGTTTCTTATTCTGATGAATTAAGACTTAAGTGTTAAGTTTAATTCTTGTCCATCATCGAAAATGCTTAACTCATAATGTTATTCTAAGTACGTACTAGCCTATTTATCCATACCTAACTGACTGTAATTTGTAATAATGTTGTATAATTTATGGTGATGCAATTCAATAAATAAGCTATTCACCTTCTAATTACTAAGTTACAAGTTCGAATTCTTTTACTTTAGTTTTAACAATCGGCTAGAAATAATGTTACTTATTCAAACCTACGTACATAAGAATCTGTGCCCAGCGAATATGATAACAATAGAAGTAATTGATAATTGTAACAAGGATTTAGTAAACACAGATAAATCAAAAGTATATATGTATGAGAAAAAAAGCTTATAATCAGAACCATCTGTGTAACAATCCAATCCAACAACTGTTGAATAAGCGTACAATGTAAATATTTACAAACTAATTCACTAAATACTAACTTCCTATGTACCGTATTTTTGGTTTCTTCCACTTTTTTCTATCTTTTTTTTCAAAAGACAGGACACCAATTTATTAGACTAAACAACATACCTATGTAATGAAAAAATGAATAAACAAACAATCAATAAGTATGGGATAGTTGTGTCTATGATTTAAAGATTAGTAACTAGATGGATGAGTCAATTTCACTGTTGGCTAGTTCTGAAAAAAGGTATCCTTTAAAGAATTGAACTATTGATTCAATAAGTAACATATTGATATTATCGAATGATTGCATTTCTAGTGATGTATACACATATATGATTGCTAGCATTCGCATTTCTCATTGAGTCATATGATCTTAGACAAGGATAATGCTTCTTCGTGAACAGTAGTGTATCGCTGTCATTTTCCAATACAATCGTATTAATATTCACTCAATGTTTTCGTTACACTTTAGCAGGTTCAGTGTGTATGTAGCATGTGTGTGTGTAGAATCTTTGGATTTCAGATGATGAAGTTCCTCTCTTCCGTTTGTCTCTGCTGTTTTTAGTTAGTTGATGAGTCTTGGATAACGCGATGACTCGATCAGAGCAAATTACCCAAAACACTCATTAAGATTTCACCTATATCAGACAGGTCCATTGGAAAGTGGTATTACGGAAGGTAAGTTCGAGGGCGAAGTCGTACTAGCCTATTGTACTGAGGTGTGACGACATTATGATGTTTCCCTCCAGCAATCAGGATAACTATGGATACTGTCTTCTCATAAAAATAAGTGTTAAGTATGTCCGATCCTGAGAAACACACCTTTCTTTTTCCCACTGATTTCTATTACCATCCATAAAGCCTTTAAAGTATAGAGCTAATGTTTCAAGAACTATCGACAAAATGACTTTATGTGACTGGTCTCAAGCTAATGTCATTTGAGTTGTCTAGGTCACACACCTTGGTCAGCGAGATCTGTGTTAATTTAATTTCAACAAGCATATTTCCACTGTATGGGTAAGCGCTCTACTATCTGATTAAACAATTTAAATAAAATTTTCTAATTCTTTTGGTGTTGTTTATCATTACGAAACCATCTGTTACTTTGGATTTATCACATGATAGTTTGCAAAAAATCAATTACACTTGCGTAATTGTGTTCGATTCTTTTTCCTTTTTACTTTTCTTTTAGAATTTTCAGTCGTTTTTCATTTGATACTTAGTAATTGTCATTTTTTTTCTTTTGTATTTCGTTAAAGATGTTACTAGTACTAGTAGTATTTAAACACCGTTTGATTTTCATTTTCTGGTAATTTCTTCTACTTAGGAACAAACAAATATTTGCGATAGGTCATATTTTGATTATGACTGATTGAAAGAACTTGTTAAACGTTAGACAATTTAAGGGAAACAGCAGAGAACCCTCCATTTGGTCTGTTTCCTACAGATTGACATTCATTAACTAAACCCACGTGTAATCACTTCGGATTTGATGCTCACCCTAGTTACCATGTCTTATAGTCAGTCTAAAACCCTACCACTGAGTTTACTAATGATCTGTAATATAGCCCATTTTGTGTTGGGACACTTAGACTATCAATTGGTGTAGGTTTATTTAATGTTTGACTCTATTGTTTAAGTTCACATTAATTACTCAGTGTTTGCCAGTGTATAGGTTGAAAAACTTCACATTATGGAATGACCAGAAAGCACTCAATAGTTATTCATTACTAATATAGGATTTCTCAATGTTGATACACATTCACGATCCTAACTGAGATCGAACCAAGGATATTCAGGCCTTATGTAAAGCACTTGAGCTTCAGATCACTTAGTTGGCGTTCAATAGTTTATATTTGTACCGCTATATTGTATGACATAAAGTTATAAAATTTAAAGACGTTTTTGTTTCAATATTAATAAAAAGATCTGTAGAATTGTGCAACTATTTTTTTTATTTCCTCTATTTTACTTCACAGTGCGTGAACGACGTCAACGACGTAGAGAACAGGCACGATTAAGTGGTACACAATTTTCTGGTGATATAGATGATTTAGAAAGTCAAGAAGCACTAAGTATTGATTATTCCTATGATGGTATTCCGGATACAAGCGATGGATAATTCTACTGGACATACAGGGATCGGACAAGTGAGTGTAGTTGTGATGTATAACTTTGATTAGTTTGAATGTATTTTTTAGAAAAACATTTTTATAATGACGAGGTGTTCGATATGTTAGCACTAGTGTGCGTGGGGAGGGAGTGTTTTATCATCACAGATGAGTTCACTCTATGCATGATCAAAGATATATTGTCCTTTTCTGATATAGTACATCGTTTGCACCGCCATGATATTAAACTGGTTGTAAAAGTCATTAGTTTACATTTTATTAATATGTATAGTCCTGCCTCATGTTTACGAAATCTGTCCTCTGCGAACTGTGGATGCCCGACCATTTTTGTCTTTGAAAGATTTTTTAAATCTGGTAACAACACTTTGTTGTTAATACTGAGGTTCGGTATTGTGTTTGGGGGGGGGACAGTAACAAAAGCTCAACTGGTATTACTATATTGAAGTGCTGATTTCGATGGGTTGGTTTTTCGACTATAATTAATTTGACTCCTGAATCGAAAAATGATAGTGTGTCTGCGTCATGATCCTTCAAAACTACAGACTTCTGCATAGGACCGATTTCTGTTGGTCCAACATGTCTCCCTGGTACTTAAAATAATGTCTAACTTACTTGCATAAGATGCTATATGATATTGCTCAAAACAGCAGCCAGCGATAATCCTACGCTTCATCAAGGTGAGATGATCTATTACTGAAGGTAGCCTTTCTTTGGTTATTTTTTATTTCTGTTGCTTGAACATACCCTTCTTTCCTTTGTTTCACATATGATAAGAATCACTTTTAAAATGTTTCAAAGAGCATCCAAATTTAATTACTCAGATCTTTATGTCTAGAATATCGGCACTACCATATTTCATCAATTAAAATAGGCGAAGTGGTGACTAAACCTGCTACCTAATCTTTGAAAATTAAGTGGTTTTGACAGAAATAAACCCGATTAATTTGTCAAACTACTGTCTTGCAGAGTATGTAAATCTGCTTTCGATAAGCAAATAAGCCTGGAGATAGCTGTATCTTCATCTCTTTATATAAATACAGTTCAAATTATTTTATGACTAGCAGGTGCTCAAAACTATGCTGTTGAGGGATGGTAACTCCGTGGTTAATGCGTTCAACTTTCAACTATCACGCCATGAGTTTGAGCTCTACTGTACTTACTATTTGGCATTGAGCAACTAAGTAATATTATCCACTACTCTTCTCTTACACTAATAGTGTAACCCGACTCCAAGTACACGAATCTCTCATTTGTAAATGAGTTAATCTATCTTTTTCTAAGTTGGTGTAACAAATGTTAACGATAGTGATGGTGATGAATAAACACTCTTTTACTCCAACCTTTTATGCATTTACTATTCTTGAATTTATTGATTAAGTGTCTTGCCGTGTAAATGCTTACTTTTCTTTCTTATTAAAGACTTTTAACGTCAATTCTCTTTTTTTTTCTTCCAATGTCAGATTTCTAATTAATTAGTTATACGTCATATCATATTATATTAATTAGAAGCATAATTTTTAATATAAGTTGATTAATATCGTAGTCTCCACTGATGCTGCACACTTACGATCTAGCCATTGACCAGAGTCTGTGATATTCAAGTTTCATGGTTTGCATCTAACCATAAGATCTGGGAGATTAGCATATTTACTATTTACAGTTTCATGTACTTAACTTATGCAACAAAAATTATTAATGTCACCCTGTTACTTTAACCTGTGATAAGTGGAACAGAGTTCGTATCTGTAACATAGTGGTTGAATATCAGACTTTTTAATTACTGACTCATCGCTTCACAACCATTAAACCACTGATATGGCATTCATTGATACATATTTACCAACATTAGTCATTTCATGATATATAGTGCACTGACCATTCATCAATGACTTTTTCAACATGCTTGTACTTCACTAGCAACGTCTCCCCTAGAAATTCAAAGATTCATTTTAAAATATGTCAATAATGGGAGCACACAATTAATGTTTTGATGTAGAATTCAGCAGTTCCCGATATTATTTTAATAGTTTTATCCGGAAACAGTAGTTGGACTAGACAATCAAGAATCGTTCAGGTTTCACAATCAATGGATATACTCTACAAAATATAT
Organism: Schistosoma japonicum; assembly: GCA_025215515.1. Classification (NCBI taxonomy): domain Eukaryota; kingdom Metazoa; phylum Platyhelminthes; class Trematoda; order Strigeidida; family Schistosomatidae; genus Schistosoma; species Schistosoma japonicum. Next base: position 40,251,402 of record CM046063.1, on the reverse strand, counting down.
CATTATCATAAAATTGCAAATTTTTACTCACAACTTTCTGCTATTCACTTTTATACGATTGAATGTATAGCATCAATATTATTATTAATTCATTTACTAAGTGTGGATTTATGTTCTTAGCTTCGTCGTAGATCCTAAACATTTGGGCCAGTGATAAATGCTACTAGATATCCCAAACTGAAGTAGGTGGAAAGAGATTCGGAGTTGTGATATCAGTTGTTAAAATTCGGACGCCTTTGTGACGTGGTTGTCCAATCAGTTACTAGATATAACCTCGTGCTCATCAATACAGTGAGCATTGCCAACTAGTGTCTAATCGATGTCCTGCCCGATGCCTTCTCAGTCTCAAACTGGAATATTAAGAACACAATATGGATGAATCAATGAGACAAAATCATATTGTATTTCAAGCATTACCGTACATATATGTAAACCAAACCATGTAGTTAGCCAATTACAAAACTAACATCAATACAAAACAGGGAAGATAGTAGCAGTTAATTGAGGTAACGTGTACACAACCAATTAGATGTAATTCACAAATGGGAAAACATGCTAACTGTCTAAAGGTTAGACGGTAGGGTTGGGCAAAGAGGGATATAATAACATGTAAATAAAATGTTTACTTTACACAACCAAAGTTATTACCGGTGGCCTTCTAAAACACACTTCCAAACGTTAGCTATTCTTCTTGAATCGCACGGTATAACAGATGCTTTGACTATTAGCTGTTGCTTTTCCTCTGAGTCTATACGTCATGAAGATATCTACGAATACTGAGCTCTATCATTCATACATTTTTGTGGAGTTTAATATTTCACCTACAGTTTCTTCCACTTGATATACACATAAATGTGACCTAATTATCATGAATAATGCATTATTCATTTGACTGCTAATGATAATATCTGTATCTTATGTTATAACTGAAAAAGCTTGTGTATGAACTCATGGCTTATTTGATAATAAACATAAATAATTACGACGGTATTAGAAGTATTGTTCACTTTGCATGTTACAATACATCAGCTGTTTTTAGCTTCGGTTTACTCGTGGATAAATGGGACTAAGAATTAAAAGCATGTTTCTTTATTTCACTGTAAATTTAAGTATAACTTATATACTTCCAGGAAACCAGAAAACAAGGCTAATAACAAAACAAAACAGTAGTCATATAGTCACGTTGTTCATGACTGCCTGACATAGTCATCTGAGAATTTTATTTTCACGTGTGAAGTGTTTCCAGATTTTTATAACCTGGCAATAATGTTTCGCGACATAAAATAAGTTTTCTTAAGTCACTAACTAATAATGCTGAGCCATATTTGCAGACATAGACCACTAATACATGATTACAGTTCATGCAGTTATCATGATTGAAGACGTTATATTTGACATAGCTCAGAGTCTATTATAGTGTTTTATCTGGGAGCTTGCAGTTTCAAGATTATTTTGTATCTTTACTATTGTGAATTCTTCCTTTTTTGAGCTATGTTGTCTATGATTACATTTAAATTTTAACTATTTCATAGAACGCAGGACATGCCTTTCGTTTTACTTTAGTCTCATCAGTAAACTGGATATACTTATCACTTGCCTGGTAGATGTTCACACGTAAACTTGGATTCAGTCCATTTGTATCAGACTGTCACTTAGTCCATTCTAGGTGCAATTATAGCTTCGGCGACGAATTCTTCTGACCGATGAATTTTGAGTAGGATAAAACTACTATGATTCTTCTTACCGATCAATTGTAATCAAGTTTGACACTATGTTGAATCCATCCGTTCAGAATTCCCATATACCAACAGTAAGTTGTCGATTGCAGTTAGGTTGCCTAGTTAGAATCTTCTCTTCATGAAAAGGATTAAAATCAAAATCATCATTAACAATCTACCGATCATCGAACTTCATTTTAAGCTTTAATCACCTTTCCATTTGTCTAGAATATTCCTTACTTGTATGAAAAACATAAGTTATGTATTCATTGTAGGTTAGTATATTTATTTCGAAGGTGAAAAGAAAGATGACAAAACAATGTTTTCTTATCGATTAATGAGTTGTATAATCAATTATTTTGACTAACATGAAGAGACTATGTAAATCTAGGTCATTCCAAGGTCAAGTCAGTTCGTGTTAAGAACAAATTGTTATTTGATTGACTGATTTGTTCAGATATGGATTGTAATAATCAAACAAGATGAAAAGAATTACGTAAAGTTAATTGAATCTACTTATTTCCTATTTACTAGACAATGTTTGTAGAAGTGATTTTAAATGAGTGATTAAAGTTGGGGTTACTTGCAACATTTTCAATGTTCACTTAGAATGATTGATTTCTGCAATGATTAAGAGATTCGAAGTCACAAATTGGTCTAGATTAAGCAAACATTGAAAATTAGAAAGCAGTGGATGGTAAATGTTTTGTCCTAGTATACGACTGTTCATTGACACTATTTATCCATGTTCTTAGTTGGTATTATGCCCAGAATCTTCGGGCTTCGTAGGAAATACTTAGACATTAGAGTACTGAGCTCGTATCTCAGTCTTGGGATTGTTCTATACAGTAGACTAGCTCCAGGTACAACACAGTCAACATCGACAATCTAACGGATAACCTCAGCTGTAAGAAATAGTATACATGTATCTGTTTTTCAGTTGCAGATTATTAATAAAAATTACGCTTCACTTTAGCAGTGTTCTTTGGTGATATAAGTGAATTAATTAGTGTCATTGTTTTATATCACACTTCCTAGATGATTAATGGGGAGGAAGTTGAAAATATTTCTATAAATATTGGATGTCTAAGGCCATCCATTGTATCTATGAATGTAGTGTAGAGTGCTGATACCAATTTATGCATTTTTATTTGCACAAGAGGTTATCTTGCACATATACTCACACAGGTTGAATCCTTGATTGCTGACAAGTTAAAGTTTTCATTAGTTTCATTTTGTGATGTAGATCAATAATTGTGTTAAGACAAAATTCTGATGATTTTCATAGAAATCTGTATTCAATTTGAAATCCCAAAGATGGGAGTAGTTCACCGGAAATTCTGCAGTAAGGCGTACCTGCATTCTTGAAGGAGCTCATACCAACTGATGGGGCTGTACGCAGGTCATCCATTTTAACAAACTTTGATCGCTACGACTAAGCCTCTTGGGCCGCGACCAATTCTCTATATGACTGAATGAAATATTTACATTGATCAGATAGTGATTAATGTGATGGTTACCATTCGAATTTGTTCAATCAGTTTGCTATGTCACCATTAGTTTAAGTGAATCGAAACAGTGTGCACTCTGTTGTGATGGAAGGTAGTTTGGGGTCATCCTGAGTATAAATTCCCAAATAGCATCATTTCTTCCGAGATTTGATTTACTACCAGCTAGTTCTAAATAGTAGCAATCACAGGTCATGAGGAGGAGGTTCATCCTGACAAAATCCAAACCATCTGTATTTAAACTTCCATACAAATGTTTTTTTTTCTTAAACCATCTTCAATGTACTCACTTATTGCATTAAGTGCTTAGTTTATTTCTATAACAATTCTGTTTACATCCATAACTCATTGCATGTCTAAAGTATCAGCTACACTGCCTGGATTAATACTATTGTTGTATGAAATACGATTTCAGAGTTTCAGATAACAGTGTTCTTACTGAATTATATTCGCTTATAACCATTGTACTACTAATCTAAAGAATTCAGAATAATAGTATTAATAAGAACACTACAAGACATACAGATACAACGCATAAATTCGTACGTACGTACATCAGTTCAGGTTGCCATACCACATCAGCACAGAGATGCAACTGTCAGTTCAAATCCAAGAGTGATAGCGATGGTAGAAGTATAAGCAGTAATGCAGAAGATTAGGGAGCGAAGATGTGATTCGAAAAGTATAATTCAGTGAGATAAATTTAAAAGGAGAAAGATAGAGAATTCAGAAGGTTAGATTTTGAGAGAACACAAAGAGTGGATGCACCTGCGCCATTGCAAACGATTCTGAGCCATGTCGTTCAAGGTCTCTAACCATTGGTGACTTTCGTCTCGCGGACCCCAACCACGCAGCCTACATCTACCAACATGACTTAGTCCACTTGTCAGTGACTTCATTGATTTCTGCCATGTTTTGGTTTGGCCGCATCTAGCTTTCTTCCAACCTATTCTTACACCGCAAAACATAGCTCGTCGAGGCAGTCGGCAGTTAGACATGCGTAACACATGTCCCAACCACCTCAACTGATGAAGTTTCAATACCTCATCTATTGATTTGCCATCCTTTCCTAGAACACTACAAAATATATTAAGTATTTCCTTATCGAAGCTATTCCAGGCACTATTATGTAACATAAATTGATCAGTATCCCACATGTTTGATTACGAAAACAATTTCTTGTAAATGATTGATTTTTTTTCTTTATCCTATAGTTACTCTAAAGTGTTTCAGTCATTGTTTAAAAATATTTTACACACCTTCCCCAAATACATACATGCTGTTCATTGTATGCCTATTTTCATCAAATTATTGATTTTCCAGACTTATCGATTATTCTTTAACAATAGTTTTCATTTTATCATGCAAATTTTAAGCCATTCTATTCAGTCTAGATGTTTTTTTTTCCTTCATGTAACATTACTTTGTGATTGAAACTAGTGGAGTTTTTCATTTGGAACATAATTTCAAGCAGTTAAACATTTCGTTTTATGAAGAGAAGAATAATCTATTATCAATTTATGTAATCATAAGTAGAAATTATAATTGATTAATATGGCGATTGTTGAATATGAAATTATTCTCTGTTTTGTGATGATTGATAAAGTGCAGTTGCGTATACTTAACCACTGTCTATCTTGACACGTGATGATATTGGAGTAAGAAGAGAGAAATCTAGGGTCACCCAAACCTAAATATGACACTAGTGCATACAGTCACTGACTGCTGGTCTGAGTCATGTTGGTAGACGCAAACTACCTGGATGGGGTCCGTGCGGATGTCGTAACCAATGTTTGGAGACTCTGCTTGATGTTGCTTAAAATCGGTCACAGTGACAGGGTGGTGTATTAACTTGTTGTTCTCCCTTAAATCTTAAGCTCAAAGTTATTTCATACCTTTTGTCCTGCTAACTAATTGTTTCTTCCAGGACCATATTTCATACGCTCACTCTTTTTTCTTGCTTTTATTATTATTATAATACTTGAATTAACTTCTATTTCTTCTGCTTTGGCACTATTCTTTTTGTGATACTGAGGTGTGGAAATATTGACCGATGGACAGATGTGCAAAGTCCTATATTATGCATGCATTCATGCATGCAATGACTGTTTCAAAACTTAGTTTCGGAATATTAGTAATATTTGATCAGCGTAATTGCCAATCACTGGCGGTAAATGAGGTATGGCAATATATTTCTCGAATTAACTGTAAGCAGAAATATCTACCGTTAGGTCTCAGCTTAGTCTTCTAAGAGTTCAAATTTTTCTCTGAAGTCTGAAATTTCGGGGCTTAATCTTCTTTGATAACATTTTTGCACTTTTATTAAAGAGTTTAATTCTAGAATGAAACATCTGTCTATTAGTTCTATCTAGTTTTCAATGTCTGTTTAACTCGAATTTCTTCGTGACATTAAATACATATTGAAGTATTTATTTTGAATGCTGATATTATTAATGTATTTGTCGCAAAATTAACTTATTCAGTCATAATCAAAGTAAAGTCCCTAAATTGTACGTTAACCAGGTTACGACACCTTATCAATGCACTCAGAGGTGAACCAAATAAGATGAATAACATGCAGTTAAAATAATTGTAGTGATAAGACCTGAATATTGAGATTACTGTTCGAGAAGGCGGATTACAAAGTATACATTAAAGAATACTGGATCACAAATTCTAAAGAAAAATTAAAAATGGTTGTACTGGTAATAATCTGACTCAAGTCATTAAACATCTTTTACTAATGATCATGGTTATTGGGCTAAGTCCAACTAGATAGTTTATCAACAAAATTCAGATTAATAGGTTGATGACTTCATGGATTAATGCCATTTGCTTATTTGACTGCTTCCAGCCTTTAAATTGTAGATATTACTTCCAAAACACTACCTTAAATAAATCTTGCTTATCCAGTGCAAATAAGCCAGTTTATTTCGGATACACAAAAAAATTAAAATGAATTTTTAAATTTGATTTTAAAACATTATTGCAGGCAATTCTACGTGAAAAAGCTGAAAATAAACGTCGATCCCGTTCACAAACCTACTTAGATCCGGTGTCAGCGTCACGTACACCGAGCGCGTCGGTGGAACCGTCATTTAAACCACGTTATGCAACACATCAGTTTGCATGTAAGTCATATTATTGTTGGGATTATTATTATTACTGTTATTATTATCATTACTTGCTTACTATGATAATTCATGGTTGATGAATTCATTCGTATGCATTAACTTTACTTACATTTCTGCATAAAGTGAGTTTTCCTTTGTTTCAATGTTGCACTTTCTATTTTTATCCTGAAGTACATGGTTAAATTATACATATAGTTCAAAGTTGACAAAGCTCTTACTGATTAGAATCACTAGTGTTGGTTTTTCTAGCTTTGTTGCTATTCCTTTAAATAATAAAGCCCTCTTTATTTGTTAATGTGTGTTTAGAATGCTTTATTATTATGTTTACTTACGTACGAATTTCGAACATTGAAGGCTTTAACAATTAGTCTCAAGCTCAGTTTTAGTAGACCAGGATTAGCATTTCGTGTTGCACATTGTAGTTGTCTGAGTGAAGCACCATACTGCCATCATACTCCTCTATTGAGCAAGATTATTTTGAACATATGATTTTGCTTTGGTAAAACATTACGTTTTCTTTCAAAACCGAACACATAATCGGCTGAGCTATTGAGTCCGGACAGCTACATCTGTAGGAGAGTATATACTTAATTTGTAAGTTGTATATTCCCGTCAATTTTATTAATAACTGAAATTGATCCGTCTGTGTTGCTAATACATGCACCTCTGAACGGATTGATTCGTCACTGTTAAATCTTAAATATGATTACATTTTGGCAGCAAGAGGAGACTAAGTTTAAGTATATGGCAGATATATCCAGAGGGCTGATGGGTCCCAAACAGAACGAAACACACTTCCTGGATTTTCACTTACTGGCTATAATCTATACTTGTTTATTACAATGCACATATAAAAACAGAGACTGGTCGTTTTCACTACATAACAACTGGAAAACATAAACACCATATAAAGCTATGTATGGTTATTATTCATCTGCATTTGAAAAAAACATTTTCCACCTGTTTTATTACCACTATTTTCATCATAACATATATTTGTTACATTAATTCACAAAAGGATGGTGATCATGAAATTTACCAAACATTGAGTTTTAGTATTTAACATAGTGATATGTAAAGACTAGGTTTTTCGCAGTAGATGAGGCTGCTCAATATGCGTCTTGTATTTCCTGAAAATAACAATACCAACTATTTCATGAAGGTCTGAAGTTGCTGGTTTCGATCTTCCATCTGATCGTGTGTGCACATTTCCGTCCAGTGTCCCCTTCGTTTTCAGTAAGTATCAATCCGTGATATCAAATTTCAGTTTATATATTGCTAAATAAGTTTCTCCAAAATATGAATAGTGTCTATAAAAGAGTGTGAGATATCATCTCAAGACTACTTACGACCATAATTAAAGTTCGACTGCGTCTTAAAAGTGGGGTCCAGGACGCACGTTTTGCCTTGCTATGAACTCATCTGGTGGATGTAGTTGGTAGATTACATTGTTGATGTTCGTACTGATAGAATAGTGTTGGTTTCTCCCAGGTGGCAGTGGTGTTTTCGTTCAAGTCTTGATATGAACATCAATTTCGGGCTGCGTCCATTTCAAAACTGGCGAGTCCTAAAAAGGACGAAACGAAATTACTGAATCCTGCCTACCAAGCACACTCTTGCTTTATTCATATTTACGAATTAACACTGTATCAAGACAGTCCACTCGTCATACACGTATATCAACAGACATTGATCAATCTTAGTCATGAACATTAACGGTAGTTATTTTTATTGTATTTACTACTAACACTATTTACATACTTTAAATTTATAATAAATGAATCTCTTTGTTGAACGTCCCCTCTAATTCATGACATGAGAACTAGTAGCCATTCTCATCACATTCTTTATTAATATAAAAATTATACATATCCACTTACAAGTCATTTCTTTGTATACAATGTTCCCATGGTTTTGATAAATATTTAACTAAATATGTAAATGGATTTTAGGTGAACGTCGATATTCATTGTTTCATTCAAATAGTTAAGGTAACCATTATGCTATTCCTTATTGTTGTTACTGTTACCTTTATCCCACTTTCAATACACTTTTTGAGGTTTAAGTTAAATTCATCAAGATGGGGCTTTTTTTCCACTTAGGATTAATTTTTGTAGAAAATTTAAGATTATTGCCGATTGGCAATTCGTTTGTTCTCTTTCTTTTTTTCATTTTTCACACAGCATACATATATGATGAATGGATTCTTATTGTTTGATTAACACTTAATGTAATAAGTTAGGAAAGAATGTATCAAAATGTTATATATTAACGTATACATATGCTAAGATTATCGCCCTAATGTTTCAATTATTCACATGTATGTCGTTTCATACACTTTTAGCCACTTTGTCATTCATTTAATAGATGAATGTTGCTCTTTAGAGTGTATCTACCATTAAATATTTCATTTCAAGCTTATCTAGCTATTCACGGCTATTTCCTGTGAACTCGTTCAGTGTATTACAGCATGAAATACTGAGCAATAAAAAAAAAGCAAATTTAATGAACGTTAATGCTAGAAATGGAATATGTATTGTCAAATATATTTCAGTATGCAATTTCATCGCACTAAATGAACGATAAAGTTATGGATACAGTGAATATATAGTGAACTTTTGAAACATTCCTGATAACCTTATCCTCATCCAGTGAAGTAGTCAACCTTCTAGTAATTCTCCGTCGTTGCTTTTCTTTTTTGCACTTAAATTCAATTTATTTCATGCACTTCATGACATTGAAATTTAAATGATTAAGAGATTTGTTGTGTATTATAACTAAATAATAAACATTTCATCGGAACAATTACTTTCCACATACTTTTCATCTTCAAACTCTTACAGCTTTAAATTCATGAATATTGTATTATAGTTAAGTTGAAGTGTTTTTTATTTGGCAATTAACTTTTATTTATTTTAAGATAAAGGTTACAGATTGATTCCAGTTAGGTACCATTGCAGACCAAACAGCTTTGAAGGATAAATGTTTTATCTTAATATTGGTCATCTCAGTCGTAACGTGCGTAACTACGGTCTGGGCCAGGGATCGTAGCAAGGGTCTTGATATTTTGCGGTAATCACATAACAATCAGCACTGCCGAAATGGCCTATCTTGGTCCTGCTTCAACTGATTCGCGCTACAGTGCTATGATCATCCAACGCCATTTCCAATATCTGTCTCATTCTCGGCTTGTCTTAAGTATCTAGTCACGATGTCTCACTAGAACTTGGATAGAATCTTGAAGTAGAATGATCGTGACGCTATATTGTAAATTGAGTTAGCTGGAAATCCTACCACTGGATGATGGTTCATTGGTGTTGACAGCTACTTGTTCTCAGCTGAACCTAATGGTGCTGGTTTCGAACTTTTTAAGTTTGTGGGCGAGCTTTGTCGCCGAATAACTCTACACAAGAGCAAAACAGCTGTCATACATTGCTACCTGGTTTTCAGTGGTTACTAACCGAGATCAATCTGTGACGAATACATATAGGAAATTAAAAACTGTAATTTCTACAAAACTACCTCAACTTACGTAAGTTTATATACTTTGTTTTATTAGTAGATGATATCCAATAATTATTGTTACAGATGGATGGTCATAGATACCTTCGAAACATTACAGGTTTTTTTTTTGAGACTACCGAGTTAGTGATGATAAAGTTAAACTTTAGATATTATGAAAAAATCATAAATCAGTTCATTCCGTTGCGAATCCTCATCAAGTGAAGTGGTCGAGATAAGTATCACATGTGTCCAACTACCGCTACCTCTTTGTTTGATGATGAAAGGCCTTGGGATAAGGTAGAAAAAAGTTAGGAGCGGCTTAACGAAAACTTATCTTCTGTTCATAAAGTCATTAACCGTGACTTTTAAGCGGTTTAGTAGGTGCATAACACTTGGTTGGGACCAACACAAAATGTCATAACCATAAGACTGGGTGACATAGCTGAGAATCAGTTAGTGACACAGATACTTCCTCTCTTTGTATTCTCTTAAATGGTGGGATTAAAATTATTTTGTATCTTTAGACGAACTAATTCTTTCTCTATGTACCGTTTTCTATGCGTCTACACTTTTTCCTCATCACTAGTCATGTTAATACTATCTTCATCACTTCAGTATCCTTTTTTGTTTTGAATAATATGATGTGACAACCTAGAGCGATGCATATATACCAGATTCTACATCGTTGATGAATAACTGACCATTGTCGTACTCATAGATTTCTAACTGTTAAAGACTGATCATGAAGCTATTGAAATCAATTTTACCTCTCAAATATTTATTACTTTTAAATCCTATAGTAGGCTTATTTAAACTTTCATATCCGGATATCAAAAATGTTATCTCTAATTCTTTGTTTCCATTGAATATTTGTATTTAGTGAATAGACTCTCGCTATACTATTTTTCTGTGTAATAGTTAACGGGGAAATTGTGTATATTTTAATGTTGAAGGTTTTTTTTGAAAATTGGTTTGATTTTGTTAGACTGATCGCTTTCGTGGAAAGTACCATAGAAATCCACTGAGTAATAGAAAGTCTTTTTGTCGTACTATGAGATTTTTAAGCAATGAACAATCATGACTATTTCATGAATCGAACCAATGTTCTTGACATCTCTCAGATATAATAGCAAATTACAGCAACCTACACATAGCCTCCCTCATCTATGAATAAGAAGTTATCTAATTAGGAACTTGTTACATGTTGCGTTTCTAAAGTTTTAGCGAGTAATCATAATCAGCGAATTTTCAGGCATATTGAGAATATAATATCTGCCACTAATGTCATTTAATAAGTGTTACGTTATGCATTACAAGTGTATTTACGTTGGAAATATCATTGGAGGCTAACTCAATGAAAGCCTTGAGTTAGATCCATGATAGGGTCATGTGTACACAAAACAACTGTAAAGTCCCATACTACGACATTGGAGCTGTTTAACACCTCTCGGTTTTCATCGATATGTCGACCAACCTCAGTTTGTGTTATACTGGTGAAAAACTGAATTATTCACTTAATTATTTTTATCTTTCTAAATACATACTCTTCTTCATGACTTAACATTCTCTCTCTTCCTTCATGTTTCCTTACATCGTTTTGGGGACAAAAACAAACCCTGATTATCATTGATTAATTCAGCTGCTTCCAGATACAGATCAACTTCACCACCAAGTTTTAAGCATCGAATTGGTTATTCCATGGAATTTATTCATTTAGGTAACCGTAATTGGACACTTGATCGATCACAAACATGTAAGCTCTTTACTGTGTGTGTGGACAGATGTGCTTGTGTGTTCATTTCCCATATCTCCTACAAATACTTATTTCCACTGCTTGCATACAAGAGAAGTGCACTTTAAATATTTTGGAAACGTTTTTTTCACTGACTACCCGTTATTTTAGTTATACACATTGATGATTTATGCGCAATACACTTTTTTATTTTTAAATTGTATTCGTCACAGACTGATCTCATTTATAAGTATTATTAACACCTAGGAATCACTGGACAGCTGTATTTTCCTGGAGCGAGATTGTCCAGTGTCAGTTCACACTTACAACCATATTGAATCTAGCAATGAGCGCTTAGTTCTTTGAACCACTGGGTCTCAGCATCCATTGGTTCATGTTTCCAGTTTAAACTAATTCGTGATTTAACACTATGATCATTAAGTGTTATTAGTGATGACTATCTCATTTCTAACATATTTGAACTCAACCAACTGAGATCATTCTGTGAGTAATGCAATCTAATTAACTTAGCGTTTTCTTCTTTTTTTCGTTAAAATCACAATCATTCCATGTAATAAATTGGGTGTATATCAGTGTGTGTATCTATGTGTAGTTTATCTCGACCGCCTGTCATTCTGTACTGAAAATTTCACATTTAATGTATTTTTATCATTGATCATGCACATTTTTATTTCGTCGAATTAATTTCAACTTTAGCATGTAGCCATCATGTTATGTAGTGGTATATTCAAAGATGTTTGGCATTTATCCGGTGATTTTGCTTAAGTGTTTATTGGTAACGTTTTTCCTGAATGAAATGAGAATATGCATTAGTCTTTATTGTTGGATTATTCACTGAAAAATAATTGCTTCAACTAGTGAATAGGGTAAGGGGGGTTCGCGTGTATAAAGACAGCTATTGTGTCTAGTAGGAATATATGAGTTCTTAGAATGAATTCACTCTAATATTTTAGTAGCTTTAATGGCAGTAGACATCAGGAACGTAGAAGACATATGGAGTCATTTAGAAACCTACTTACGATGAAATTTTAGTTTATCATCTTCCTTTGAGTACCTTAGTTAGATGAACCGACATAATTTTTAACCTGATATCGATTTATCGTCTACGTGCTGGTGTCAGTATGAAGAAAGTTCTCGTTACCTAATTTTGTCGATATTAATAGATACTTTTCAATGTCTTTGTGAATCTTTCAGGAATATCTATATAAATAGCATTGATTTGAATGAAAGGATTATTTAATCATCATTTCTAATTGCATCGTTCGGCTCGACGCCACATCATCAAAAACACCTACTTAATCTACTAATACTCCTGATGATTTCAGATTTCTATCACAATCTCTTCGCTAATAAGTGTTTTTTAGAATTTGCTTAGTGTTATGATTTATGTTTGTAGTAGTGATCGTAGTGATATTAGTAATAGTAGTAGTACTTGTGGCAGGTGATGTGGTCATCACATATGCAATTCTACTCCATTTGTAGCGTATTAGTCGTGGAATGTTTTCACATGTGATTATCTAAGTGGTGCAATCAGAATTCTGTTGTTTACTCATCTGATGCTTTCAAAGTATTCAAACTACTTGGTTTCGTAACTATTTAGTTACAGAATCAAACGCTTATCCACTCTGTTTCAGATAAACAGTTGGTTAGCTATACTACTCTTTATACTAAATAATGTTTTAAATTCTGACATACGAAACTACCTAAAATTTCATTTTAAATTGATTATCTCTTCAATCTATATGCGGTTTGTACCCTATAAACCAATCGATTGAATGTACCAGATTCACCTATTGGACCTAAATGTCATAAGATAATTTCTATGGGCTTAAAGTGCTAGTTGTATATATCATTGTAAAATCACAGACTAGGTTTGAAGTAACTACACTTATTCTCAATCATGATATTCCAGTTAACGTTAATTCATTATGAAAAACGTTGCGAATCATCTAAGTAAGTAGTGTTTTATTTTCTATGTTACTTCTAACCTATTTGTAAAGATTTTTATTTTCCTGTTGTTGAAAACTGCTATTATTATCAGTTTTTTAGGTATATGTGTATCATGTGGCGATTGTCTTGAAACTGTTTTTTGTTACATTTCTTTAGCATATTTGTGTTATATCTAGAAGTGAAATCTTGGATTCACGTCTCAACCTATTTCAGAACTTGTCAGCTGTATTATTGTGCTTTGCTTGTTGACTGGTAATTGAGATGTGACTAATCTCATTTTTATCTAGTCCCCTTTTAGTGTTGGTCGAATTTTATCAGTCAACTTTTGTCATTACCAGTATTTGATTCAACAGCATATATACTTTGTTGTTAATATTTAGTGGTTAATGGTGGTCGACAATGCAATTGCCCTACAGCCTTTTAGATTTCAACCTGTGTCACCCGATTTAACAGTCTACGTCTGTAACCATGACATTGGTTACTACTCAGTGATCAGTCTATAGACACATCTTAGTCCTATAGAAGGTTAATAACGGACTATGAAACTAGGTGACTCGAGTTTAAATCTCATAGAAAGTAATATTACTCTCAAGATTTTAGGTATGCCTTTGATTGACGACCTCTAAGTAGGATAAAACCTCGGCCAAATAGTTTCTTATGCACCACTTCTGATCATTTTTTACATAATTGTTCTTATTCTAAATGCACTTTCATCATGTTTTTATTGATGCCTACTGCTAATTTCTATAGGTGTACATATTGGGCAACAATGTACTTGTAGGTTTGTTTATCATCTCTTTGTATTTGTTTGTTTTTTGTCGGTCCATAGTTTTATGACGTCATTATTATGTTTGTTCCTGAGTGAACTCAGTTGTGAACCACTGAATACTAGGGAGCACTCGATAACACTTGTTTCGTCCTAGTATGTTACTCAGTGACGGTGTTTATGCGTCACCTTGAGATCTCATCGTCTATTTTTTTTATGACTTATTTTACTTGTAGTTATCTACAACATTTTCAATATTCATTAATCGTATGTTATTTCTAGCAGTTATTCGTCATTTTCTTCTATTCAATTGGTATACATGTAATCTATATTCTTATGTAATTTCTATTTTTATTTCTGATTTCCAGTATTTTCTTTCTTCTTCTCTAGTAACTTTTATGTGCATGTTCAATGTGGTTACAGTCCAACACATAAACAATACAAGTTATTTGTTTAATATGAAATCTTTTTATATTCTGAATTCATGTACTTAATAAATGAACGTTTAATACAACAATACAGTTGTTGGACATTTACAACGTTGTATAAATAACTTGATTTGTTAATTTTATTTTCACCATTTCTGTAGATATGTTTAATGATGTTTCTTTCTTTTTGTATATTTATCGGATGAGATAATAAGGAACTAAGTCTTAATGAAATGCAACTTTATAAACCTATCTTTGTCATACTTCAACAATGCATATCTGTTATCATGAAACAATAAGTTATAAGTAATGTAGAAACTGAGGAGGAAGCGGAAGGCATACGTACAATAGTCTAAGTTCTTATACTCTATCAGAACATGAATGCTAAATTCATGATGAGAACAAGTTGCATAAAAGTATCAAAGTAATGGATGTAGTGGTGATAACAGTGATCATAAAATAGATTAAACATAGAGAATATGATCCAAAAAAGAATAATTTATTCCTGGAAAGATAGATATAAAATAATTTTAAGCTCAGAATTTAAGAGAGGGCAATAGGTGAATACATCCGTGCCATTTCAGTTGATTCTATGCTATATCACCCAGTAACTCTAACTCATTAATATAGTAAACATCATAACGATTAATCATGTTATTGGTTATCTGCCTATTTTAGGGAGCCTAGTGGGTAACATTGTCTGGCGTTTAAAGCGACAGTTACTATGTTTAAATCTAAGTGTACATCAATACTTAAGTGTGACTAGCATATTCAGTTGACTATTGGTTACTAAGATGAAACATTTTTCGTAAATCTCGATCGTTACTACATTTCATATATATTCTATACAGTTTAATATTTTCCAACATTGTGAATTGACTCCACAAATTAGCTCTTATTATTTTATTACTTGAGTCTGTTTCCAATCAACTTTTTCCCTCAAATATATACTCACAATACTCATTCTATGTTATAGTTTCTGAAATAATTAAGAAAAGTAAATTTTTATTTTTGTGCAAACTACATTTGTCAAGCATAATTATGATTTCAAGTAACATTAGTTTACCAGTGTCTTTAAGCGACATTCTAAATGTGAATGTGAGCTTATGATACACCTGGCCAATTTTTCAAATCAAAGTGGTTGGAGTTATGTCTGAAATTGTAGATTGGCAACTAAAAATCAAACGCCTAAAACTACGGAGTCACGACTTCGTAGTTAGGAATTAGCCTGTTTTATCAGGATGTTGTGCCTGTAACTTCGAGGAAATTGATTTCACCCTATTGATTCGATGCCACGTAATCCAGTTTTTTTTTAATCTGCGGCTGTTCTCACTGAACTAATCAGTCCACAACTGACGTATTGCAGGACTGAAATTAATACATTGATTTGTCATCCAAAACCCAGTCCCGAACCTCACAACATACATTTTCATCGAACAGATAGAAAATTTTGTGATAGTATACATATTTTTATTTTGAATATACTTTATCTCTAATTGGTTGATATCTATTCTACAAACAATTTTCCCACAAATATTTAAGAATCGTTAAACTTTGTTCCTTAATTGTACTTTTACGAAGGATGATTCCAGAAAGAATAATGAATTCATGGAATAAAAGGCATATAATAATTTTAAAATACAAGAACTAATAAAAAAAATAAAGAGTGAATGCATATGAGCTTTATCAGTTATCTAGCATCTTCAACTAACAGCCATATTAATCGCTTAAACATTGACCATATATTCTACGTATACCAATAGTGACAGATGTCACGTTTCAATATATCTCCCCTTAGCTTTCTTCAGGCCTAATACTATTTCATCTAACATTATCCATTGAGGTAATCTATGCCTCAGTTTATGTTATGTCTACATTGAATACATTATAATCAAATGCAACTAACCTAATTTTTCAAAAATCACGTTTCATATATAAAGCAAAATGTTGTACAGTATATTTATCTTTTTAATTTGCAGACGCATATCTTATCTAAGCTATATCTCTTTAGGCATATTTTCTAAATGTTTTTGAAATGTTATTATTAATACCTAGGTAGATAAGTACTAGTTTCAAGTTTTATTGTGAATATAAACATAGGCTTAAGTCAAACGAAACATGCATCATCAATTCTAAATACAGTTACTGTTTGCAAATTTAATGAAATTGTATAGTTACTGTTTCCATAGGAATTCTTATCTTCTTACCATTCATTTCACATAATTAGACTTTTGTATTATGCATACTAATTTATCTATACGTGGCTTTTTTTTAATTGAACAAATTATTTTTTAAACTAATATCCATCAGTAAATATTCCTAAAATAAAAAAACTTAGGATAACCTTCAGCGTAACCCATCAGATGCACACTAGCTTCTTTTTCTTTACTTCTAATCGTTTTGGTGGTTGAAGTCTCTCATTTGCTTAAAAATATAGATATGAACCAAAAACGATGTTATCATATAACCTTGTAACTTTGACGTCACTTTTCAACGAATCAATAGTCTCTGTATTTCACTTAAGATGGTTATCTTTGTGGAAGCTGATATTTTAATTGACTGAAGATGTCACAGACTGATGTCGACAGGGCACCATTGAGAAACAAGAAGCACTAGACAGCTGTTTCGTTCTAGTGTGGGACTTCTCAATAGTACGCACCCCATATCCCGCACCAAGTGGTTTAGGATGGCATACACCTAACCTCTTGCACCACTGAATCGGCATCCAATAGTAGAATTCCTACTTCCATCTATTTGTGATATATAGCGCGTCGATCATCCATTGTCATTGGTTATAACTGTCTCACTCCCGATAAGTCTCTGTATATTTGGCAACATAAATAATGAAACCTTTTCGAAATTTTTTTTTGTTTTTTAAAACTTATAATATTTTTTTTACTTTAATCTTTTAAAAATATCATTACATAACCACATTTAGGTGTGCATTAAAGTATTCGTGCTTGAAGGTTCCTTCTTGAATCTTTCTAATAGACACAAATGATTTTTTATGTTGAGTCTTTCATCTCCCTACAAAGATTTTATCCGTAACTTCACTGGAGTTGATAAAGCTGTTAGACGAATAATACTTATTTAATTTCATCAGTCTAAAGTTATTTCATTAAGAGTTGACTACAAACTAAGTTAATTGATGCATTTAACCCTGTCAATTTTTTTCATATGTTGCTTGGTTAGAAGTTATTTTCTTAATTGATACTAATCAGTACTTACATTTTGTTTATACTTTCAATGTTGAATTTATGTTATGTTTATACTACATACGTTCCTATTCATATATCTGTTTACTTTTTAAAGTACACAAGCTAACATGATACTTTGTTTTTTTTAATATATTTTCAATATCTAATTTCTTAATACAAAAATATGAGGTAGGATTTTCTTGTATTTTCTCCTTAGAGATCCAACAGTCATTACTAATAATATATGACTACAGATTATATAATTCGTTGTGGTTTGAGGATCCGGTTTGAGAAATGAACTAGTGATATTGTCTAACACTGCAAATCATATACTACTTAGTACAAGGTGTTTGTTAAGAGAAACAGAAAATGTTAGTCTTCAGACTATAATTTCATTGATGAAGTAATATATATCTATAGTGACACTTTGATATACTTTAAATTATTGAGCCGATAGTCTACGACTCGTTTTTAGTGATACCATCGACTATTCAGTCCTTCATTAATCAATTTTAGACTGAGATATTGAGTAGTTTATTTTTTGCACCGATAACATTCATCACTATAGTATTTAACTTTGACTTATCATATTATTATTTAGCTAACCTATCTATCGTACTTGATATTGAATTAGCTGAACTGTTTTCCGTATAAATAGTTAAATGTGTTTTAAAAATTTTAAGTATCAACTTGTACTGTTGTGACTAGTTAATATGACATTATGACGATTGTATTAGAATTATACAATTAGTTATAATTCTAGTTCTCTCGGTCGGGCCACTGTTTCCCATGTCGCACAATATCGGCTGGGGAAGTGACGGTCAAACCGAAACGTGGCATCGGTCCATAAAGTCCTGGACTGTTGATCTAAGCCATGTTAGTAGATGCACACTACCTGGTTGCGTTCCGCACGATGATGGGTATCAGTGACTGAGGACATTGGGTGACACGATTTAGAGTAGGTTATACATTCACTCTTTATGTTCTTCTAAAGCTTAAGTTCCATAATCCTTTCATACTGATGTTTGAATCGTTACTTCCTGTTAAATTATATTGTTGTGTTATTTTTGTAAATACGATCTCTTTCTGCTGATGTGGTATTGTAACTGGGATCTATGCGCATACGCATCGAGTTCTACGTTGTTCATGACTCACTGGTTGACCAGATAATCGATTAATTGCATAATTCAGTACGACAATTAAAGCATAATTGTACTGTCCACACACTCAACCATGTAGTAGAATCTCATATCTATATTCTCAACCATATGTGAATGTATTTTGTTTCTGAATTAAAAATGGAAGATGATGCGGAGAAAGCAATGGAATAGATGTTTCATTTCAAAACTTCACTTTTTTTATTTTCTGTTTCTAAAAGTCTGTTATTGTGATGATGCTTGCGTTAATTCATTTTTTTTTACTTACTTGTTGAGTTTCAACTTTCAAGGTCATGTCAGGGCGAAATTAATGAAGGTCAAACTCCATAGAGAATGTTATTATTTTACTGAAAACAATAAAAATAGTTACTGATAATGTTTACTTCCTCAGTATTAAGATAACTTTAATCATTTATGTAGATAAAATAAATATCTATTGTCGTCTCATTCATAAAGTACGAAGAATATTAGGCTAAAATAGTCAGTTTGTTGTTTAAGTTGTGAGTCTTTGTTAATTGAGGCAGTTTAGACATGTAACTATGACAAGCCACCACTTTTCTTGACACATGATAAGGATTAGGGTAGAAGTAACCCAGGAGTGACAAAACTAAACGTGAAATCAGTCCAGGAAGTTATTGGCTGTTGATATAAACCTTGTTATTCAGTTCAAACTGCTTGATTTTGGGTTATGAGATGAGTAGTTGAAAACTTTGTGTGACATGGTTTATAATTAACTGAAATGATGCAAGTGTATTCCTTTTGTGTTTCAATAAATTTTAATGTTTTCATTTCAAGAGATCAGGCTGCTTTACTGTGGACATGTTCATGTCAGTAAGTTAGTGATAACATTTAACGCGTGAATTGAAATCTATGATTTAAATTATTGTCTAATATACAACAGTTCTTAAAGAAATGAACAAAAAACTTAAAGGTTATGGGCAACCTAAGCTACGAATAGTATTGATGGATTCGACAAGTAGCTTTTTTCCTACTTTGTCGACAGGCAACGCTAGTTTGTTTCAATGTAATGCCAGTAGATATATAAGGCAATTACAAATTTCATCGCAATGTTAGTTAGATCACCCTTAAAAATCAGAAAGCATCGGGATGACAGTTGGTTTATTTTTAGTATGAGACCCATCAACAGTTGCGCAATTAGACGCCTACTCAATTGTCTATTGGTAAATATCCATCATACGATCCAAAGATCTTGATTTCTACTTTCAATAGACTTGTTAGGGCGTTTGATAATTGAGGAGTCCGATACTAGGTCGAGGCATATGTTCAATGGCTGGTTAACTAAGCTCAGTTTTTATATAAAATATTGAAGACAGATGATTTTCATAAAAAAATAATCAGAACTTCGTTGATGATTCCTCCTTAATTAAATTTTACAAACGTCTTGATGCGTTGAAGCTAAAGTACTTTCCGAATTCCGACATATTTTCGAGAATCGAATAATTCTTGCAGTTGAAAACTATTAGAATTAAAGTATCCAAGCAGTAAAGTACAGCGCATTGTTTGCAGTCACTGATACTATTGTTATGTTTCAGCTACTTGAATTTCAATAATCTCCACAAATCCTTCTTTGTTGGTAGAAAGAAAATCACATATTACAAATGTAAATGCAAGGTTTATTCATAGTAATTCGTATTCCTTACGTACAATTAGTAGTAACTGTCAGTTTGTTTCCTAATATACAAATATAGGCAAAATACTGTGATACCAGTGATGATGCTGGAAAGTACTGACATTTAATCATTCTATGAAAGCATATTTTTCTTCTTGTCAGCTTTTTTTCATCCTAACTTGCTTCCCGTCTTAATCTATGCTGTTTTTTGAACGATTCACTTACTTCATGCTAATTACGTATAAGTGAATTTCTTTCTTAGGTTAAATATCTTGTTCATTCAGGTGTTTTTTGTTGTTGTTGTAGTACACAATACTTTTTACAGATTGTAGATAATCTCATTAATATTGAATTCATTCTTGAATCTATACGTATAAAGTTTGGATCCAATGGAATTTTAACGTCCAATATTGATTAAAATTTACCAGTTGGCTTTATTTTAAATAAACTGAAATGGTTATTTTTATCATCACAGATTGATCGCGACTGGCTATTAGGAATTACTAGGCGACTTCTATTATGTCCTAGTTTGGAATTCTATAGTAGCAGTACGTACCTACAACTCTATTAGGGATAGAACCTAGCACTTTCAAGTTTTTCAATGAACGCTTACCATCAGTTAGGTAATTCACCTTCATTAACATTAGAATGATAAAGTACACTGAGTTGTACGGAATAAGATAGTGACGCAGTGTTTTCTCCTTTCGTTTTCATCAGCTACTGTTTATGATCTACAATTTATCAAATAAAGTTTAGTTGAAATTTACAACACATGACAGTGAAAATCCATATAAAAAAAAGGTTGAATGGATTTTTCCTAATAAGATGTAAAATAAGGCTCCAGTACAGCAATCAGAGTAGTATTGAGAGGTTAAGTGATTACATACTAAGGTAATGGTAACAATCAACGATATTTAAGAAAAATATGAATTATGCTTCAGCATTTCAGTTAGGCGCCAAAAAACGTTAATGTACATGACAGGAAAGATCTGTACTCCAGACTAACTAGATTAAGAAGTTATGAGCATTAAGAGGTGTTTAAGAAGCAACGATTGTCGTGATAAATTCATTTATAATTACCGATACAGTAAGAACGAAAAATCCAAAGTAATCAACTCGATCTAAGTTTCTTACTAATTTATATTCATTGGTAACAAGACGTGCTTGGTTGACTGATGGAACTTATACTCCTCAATGGATTGGAACCTGACTCATCACGTTTCATATAATGAGACTTTACCATTACTGTGCTATTTATGCTGCGACTGTGGATTGTGATGGTGTTTTAAATCTACATTAATTCGTAAGCCCCTTACAACTGAAAACCATACAGCACTAAACAGCTATTTCATCCTAGTGTTTGCACCTGAGTAGCATTGTGAACTCATAACCTTATAATGAATCAAACCCAGAAACTTCAGGTCTCGTAGCTAACTATCAACACCACTAAGCTGATATCCAATTATAGAATTTCCACTCTAACCAATTTGTAATTAACAGCGCGACAATCATGAAGTGTTATTGTTTCTTATTGTCTCAATCTTCCCTTGTCTGAACTCGGCCAGTCACGATCGCTTATCAGAACTTTCAAAGAATTTAAGTAAGGTAATCATATCTTTATATCTTAAATAGATTAATGTGGGGATTCTACCGTTGAATGTCGTTCCATTAATATCTATGATTAATTTTTTTCACCAAGAGAGTACACATAAACAATGAATCAAAAGTCACTCTCCACCAACTAATTCAATTGTAATATTGAGAATTCATTAAATCGGTTGACTCTGTCCTTATTACTGACAATCTGCTCTTATATATATATATATATATCAATTTTTTTTCATGATCTCTTTTATTAAAATTTGTTCCAACCCAAGTGTTTTACCACTTATTTTGATTTTGATATTTATGATTTCTACTATCTTTCTATTTCGTATGTTGTTTTTGTTTCTTGATTTTGTGTGTTTTTCAATGCTGATTTTCGGACATTCTCATTCTCATCAGTAGCTAGTTATACAGAAATAAGTAAATACATGCCTATATATACACATCATTTGATTCATTTATCATCAATCTATTTTTGTTATTGTCGTAGTAAGTTTGTTATTTATTTATGTATTTCATCGGAAGTGTAAAGAATATTTTCATGCGATCACATGTATTACGAACTAAGTTTTAAAAAAACTAGAAATAATCAGTTTCATGATTGTACAGTATTTCAGGTTTAAGGGCTGGGAGAAACAGTAGACATTTAAGTATGTACTAGATGTCAATTCAATGCTGGTCTTATAATTGAGCGTTGATTATGGGGCCTAGATCCCTTTAGTCCGTTGCTATCATGGATATGTACTGATGAGGAATTTTACATTCATATATTCAGTCCCATCTAGTTTGCAATGCTTATCTATCTAAAGTCAGTCTATAATCTGAAACTTTTGGATTGTTGTTGCTAAAAATAAAGCGATATAGATCTATGCAGTTCATTTTCAGAACAATCGTACACATTAAAATCAACTTATACTGTTAAAGTAAATAAGAAAATTGTCTTAATGCTTAATGGTCAAATTACACACGTTCATCCACTTGGCATGAGTTATAAGCTTTATGTTAAAGTTACAGTGTTACAATTTTGGTAATTAAATAGAAGTTAAGCGAGATGGCCGAGTGATAAAGATGTTCGAGTTTCAGCTAATATATAAGAGGCATATACTCTGCTTCACCTACTTCATTTCGTGCCATCGGGCAGTATCATCAAACCTCGCACACTTATGGTGTGGTTGGAAACCAAGTACATGAGAATGCATACCTAATAAATGAGTTAGATTTAGGCAGGATCAGAACCCGGGGCTTATCGATTGAAATCTATGTTTTTTCGCCATTATATCACTGTTTCATAGCATTTTATTGTTTGTTTTTTTTACATTGTCACAACTATGAACAGTGAATAAACGAGTAGGTAATTTAGGTAATTATTTATAAATAACAATCCTGATACTCTTATTACAGGGTGCTGTGGCTATTGTTAAATGTTGTAGTTTTGTACTACAGACCGACTTTTGTTAGACAATGATCGAAAACAAGGAAACATTCAACAGTTGTTTCGTCTTCGAGACCTAACAATCTTTGTTTCGATCATTTAGTTGGATCATGGGGGCACACTACTACTGATGAGTGAGTGTTGTGTCAGCCCAACACAATTATTGTATGTTTCCGGTTTTTTCAGTGTCAATATATGATGTGAAGTCACGAATCCAACATTCCCCACAACGCCATAATAATTTTCAGGTTGTAAAAAATTAAAAGCCTGGAGATGTAGAAAAGGTCTCTTAGTTGACATAAATTTCATTTAAATGCTTCTGCAAAATGACTTATAGCATTCTGTTTATGTGAAGAGTTTCGCTTGTTGATGTTGATTCGATAATAAAGTCAATAGTCAACTGACATTTAACTATTTGGAACTTTAATACTTTTAAATACTCTGTTCTTTGAGAGATTAGAGAATTGCTAACACGCCTAATAGAAATTTATAATTACGTAATTTTTAAATCGTGATTAAGTTACCTCTGGTTCTTATGTTTAATAAAGGCAAATGCATTTATTTTAGCAACGTAACATATTTTTGTGCGGATATTGTATTTCAATTCATTGATTCTTGGATTTACGACTGCTCATTGTTGAGAAATCTCATAGTATTATGGAATAGTTGTTTCGTTATTCAAGCTACTCTGTTGTGTATATTACGTATTAGACAAACTGCAAATCTCTTATACTTCTACATATGTCGGTATTCCTCCATACACTCACATTCCCCCATATTAATATTTTGTTGGTTGGCATATCCCTTTAAATAAATATGTATATATGTCTAACGTTAGTATTACAAGTTAGTTACTTAATCCTAACTCCTTAACTCACATCATCTCTTTCTTCATTGCAAAAGATATTTGTTATCATAATTAATTACTTTTATTCAGCGTAGATAATATTTTCTTATTATTAAGTGATTCTTTTTCACTCATCACATAATGTTTCACACTACTAATCACTATTAAGTAGATTATATACTTAAAAAACACGATCTACAAGAGTTAGTAAAAACATTCATATTATTTTATTAAAAAAAAAGCAGCTTGTTCTGACACGCACAAGTTGTCATTGCCATTAATTATCTTGAATTAACATTTTTAAATCTACAGCGTATACTTCTGTTTCCATTACATCACACATTTTCAAAAAAAGTTATTGAATAACAGACTTCCGATAATGTTTAATTAATTGTATAAAGCGTGTTATTTCGTCCTCTTATGATTTGCTAATAATAACAATAATAGCACTGAATTTTATATCATTAATGGACTTAGGCTAGAAAACTTTTGGAAACTAGGTAGCATTAGACAACAGTTGTTTAAGCCTGTTACTGGATTCTACCAGTGCACGAACCTATGTCCCTCTCGAGAACCGAGCCCTAGACCATCAAACTTCATGGAGTTTGCTTAGCCCTTGAACCACTAAGCTAAAATCAAATGTTTTGACTAGGTCGCGTAATGTTCATAAGGTTGAATAATTTTGGAACCTTTTATTCTGTTTTTCTTCTCTATGATACCTTTTTCAGTCTTAATTCTGGAATCCAATAGTCTGCAACGTGATCAACCTTTGTTTAAAAAAATTACATCCATCAATCAAGCTGATAACCCTACTGTTGCTGCTGCCTTTACATGCTGATCAAGCTTGTTTTTTGTAATGATCTAGTGGGGTTATATTGGCTAGAATAGTTATTCATTAAGGTCCGACCACACCAGGCAGGTCGGCTGAAGAGCGATATGACTGAAAGCAACAACCCTAAGGTCTTAGGGTGAAGTCATGCTCTCAATTATACAGAAGTGTAATGGGAGAAAGGTGTTTCCCTTAGACAACCAGCTTGATAGAGATGCAGTCTTTTCACAAAGGAAGAGTAGGGTTGGAAACGGTCAACCCTAAAACTGTACGCTTCACATCGTCTTTGGTGTTAAGGCCTTCACAAGTATGGAACTAACACATAAAACTACTTATAAAATAGTCGAATGTGCCCAGCCTATAGCCATCGTCGTTTAGGCCTCACGATCATCTCCCAAGTCATCAAGACTACCCTTATTCAGTTTCTTTTTGAGGTGCTTCATGTATTGATAACCGACTACATCCTTCCATGGCACCCATATCCCTTTCCCTTTTAATATTTCCTATACTTTTACTTCCAGCTAGTATCTTTCTTGCACACGTACCGATATTACCGATGATTCTAGTTTATGAACTGCTCTCCATCGGTTTCTGAAACGGCACTGTGAATTTCATGTCAGAGATTTTAATGTGCGGACTCAATGTAGAATCAGTCAACGAGTCTAAAGTCTTTTGCTACTGATCTACACTTCGTCTCGGAAACGTTTGTACAAGACCCTAAATCGCAATGGCAGGATTCCCATTTTAGTCAGTTTTTCACATAATCCAATCATAATTCTTCATGACTCTGTACAGTTTCTAGTGAATAGTATCGACTGTTGAAGTTCAGACAAAGCATAAATGTGACAGTTATCCCTAGTCGCATTTATGATCGTTACACTACACTACATGCATTATGAGACTATAAGGTCCTTAGTTTAATCCGTTGTTTTAGCATGGTTCACTCTACCAATAAATATTTTCATACTAAGACGAAATGAATGACCAGTTCTGTATGGTACCTAACTGAAATAGTTCTGTGATGAATACAAACAACAAGATATGACAGATCTCCACAAAAAACATCATTGTGGTACAGATGCATTTGCTTTCTAATTTCCAGTATGTCATGTGTTTCATTTTTTTAGTACCCTTTTTCCACTAAGTTTTTTTTCTTGTCGTATCGTATCTTGCATATCTAATCCCCTTTTTTATACTGTTGATCTTACCACTATTTATACTATTTTGATATTCACCTCGATGTGGTAATGTGATATAACATTTTGAATAGATGTACATGCTTACCAAATTCTACATTGATCACAATTGAAATGTCATAATGTATATACTTCCACTTCAAGTTCATGAAACATATTTTTTGTATTATTTTTTGTTTCATTTTACAGTGTCAAATCGTGATGCAGTTACTACTACCATCAGCACAGGAACAACAACATCCGACCATCATAATCAAAATAATACTGTACGATACAATACTAATCCACCAGTTTTTAATCTTGGTAAGTATTACTTTCCTCGTTTTTCTTTGTTAATTTAACTTTAAATTATACTTTTATGATGTAACTTTTACATTCGTTCTGTTGTTTATTGGGTTTTATATCCTTGAAGTTGGATACACTACTAATGAATCTTAGTTAATTAATAAGCTACATACTATATAAGCGACTTAACGTCACATGGTCTTCAACTGTGATTGACATACTTAATACCAGTAAACCCCCCCCCTCCTCTCTGGTTCTGTTTAGCCCTAGCCTGCAAATATGGACGCTTGAAATTGATTTGTGAAGTAGTTCAGTTTTCTAAAAATCTTAAACAGTCCTTCAAGTATACAAACTGCACAGTTACTTCAGGATTACTGAAATATTAAACAAGATCTCTAGTCGACTGCTTCTAGTTAGAAAACAGCTTTAGCAACTTATGTCTCTGACTGACAGAATGACTTTATAATTTATGATCTGCCGTACGGAATGATGTCGTTGAGTTAAAGATCTAAACATGGTAATGAATAAAACCTGAATAGTACAAAATAATTGTATAAACATATATAGTGTACTTTCTTTACAGTTTAAATGAATATAACCAAGGTTCTAATAATCGATCCCTTAACATTGCGTCACATTTATTGAAACATTTCTTCCACTTAGCGTTGTTTTGGATCATAACATTGTAGATGCACCTGACAAACCTTCTGACATAAACTGAATTATATAGAAGTAATGATATACGTTATCATAAAGTGCGTTAAATATATAGAATATAATTCGAGTAGAAATCATTAATTCGTCGGAAGTAGGTTTATAAATAAATTTAAGGTCAAGATTTAGGGAAAGAATGAATCTATCGACACTGTTGAGACCAACGTTTCCAAGTAGGTAATTTGAATCGACTAACAACCAATAATTTTGTGAATAGATGCCACGTTTTAGTTTAACTCCCTTTAATATTCAATCATTCTACTCCTACACTAGTCATTATCTCGCTTCAAAGTAGATGATGGTTGAACCTCACAGTTAAACTGCATCTTGTTCACTATTCATCATTGTAGTTATTTATTTCATTTTCTCGATCAATACCATATCATAGATATACACTCTGTTCATTTTCCGTGGGTTGTTAACACCATTATAATTATTTCGTATAGATCATACATCTTTCTTTTTTTTTTAATATTTTCTACGTAAAAATAAAAGAACAATAAATAATTTTTTCAAGTCAATATATATTAGTGCATAGTGACCAAAATAAAACGAAGGCATGTAACATTATTATTTGCATGTTTGTTTGTTTGTTTATTTAACAATTATGCTGGTGATAAGTAACATTTCTAAAAGTTAAATGAAAAATCAACTTTATAGGCAAGAAAATAAAAGATCAAATAATCATAATAAATAAAATAAGAGAAAAAATCGAAAAAGAAGAAATATTTTTTTTATGCTGAGTCATTACCTCGTTTAAATCATAAGATTTAATACATTGTAGGGTAAATGAAAGTTATCTTTGTGTATGCATTTTTATGTGTGTGTTTGTGTTTGAGATTACAAGCGATAAATTAGATTCAAAGCATTAAATGTTAGTAATCCGTTCATAATGATAACTTTTAGTTTGGCGCTTACAAAATGTTTCTCATAGAGTTTAATATTCTGTTAAAGTGTACTTAAATCAGTATCACTGGTCACTTACACTCAGTAAACAATGCTGAGGTTTGATGAAGGATTTCATCGAAAGACAAGTAAGTCAGTTGTGAATATTCATCAGCTGACGTTGTTGGGCTACGTACCAGAGACGAGAATCCGTGGAGTATGATAAGATGTGCTAGTTTTAGGTTGAACTCTTTCTAACCCTACACTTCCTTTATGGAAAGACAGCATCACTGTCATGCTGGTTGTCTGAAGGAAACATTTTATTCCCATCACACCTCTGTACAGTCGACAGTTTAATTTCACTCTTGGACCGTAGTTTTACTGCTTTTAGTCTTATCGCTCTTTAGCCGACCTGCCTGGTATAGTCGGACCTTGAAGAACGAATATGTTAACCAGAGTTGCTTGATTTGTTCATAAGGATGGGCAGACCGAACCACCATGTCAAGCTATCAGCAATGCTCGGGAATTAGATCATGAAAATAGTATATATTTCTATATGGAAATCTTTAAGAGCTTAGAGGTTTATTATCGAAGGAGGAGAGACCGGCAAAACCACTCTAATCAAACGCCAACCTAATCCTAAAATGTACGGGCGAGATAACCAACTAAATGATGCCATTAATTGTTATATGATCATTTTTCCGTGAATGTATACTGCACAATGCTTTGGTTATATGGCAATTTATTTTGCTACTTAAATAAAATTGGAATTTATTAACACTATAATGTAATCACCTTCGATTCAATAAATTTAAACGACATGGCAACATACTCGATGACCATATCCTTCTAAACCATAACATGTGTGGTGTAAAAATTGGTTGTTTCAGATTGTAAATCTATGTTGACGAGTTTGGATGATTGAAACTTGTATTACGTGTATATATAATTGCAGTCTGGCAATGACCTGCGATTACGACTAATATACGATGAAGTCGATAGTAGGCTAAGAGTGGTGAAATCGTGAAATGGGATCAGATTTTTGAAGCAATTAGTTGTTGAATTGAACCGTGTCGTAAAATATCAACTTCATCGTTGGCACCTACGGAACAAATATCTTACGTCATTCGGTTTGAAATCCATTACAATGATACTAACTGACGACCACTCATCTCTGTACTTATCTGTAACTTTTTACTTGGCTGTAATCTTGTATGAGGTTGATGTCGTCTCAGTGGTGTCGTTTGAACAATGTCAATGATCATAGAATACCAATCCTTATAACTCCTATAATGTCAGTTTGCATCCAGCAAATTATAAATAACGTAAAAATTGACGCATGGCATTAATCCACGTTACCGCATCATATCAGCATTCCAAGATGAATACTAGGGTAGCAGCAGTAGTAGTTATAGTATCAGTAACAGTGAAAAAAGATCAAGCTTAGACAGAGAACAGTTTCATTGAGTAAAAGGTACAAGATAAGTTTAAAACTCATGGTAAACAAAATAATGTATACACTTGTACCGTGTCACTTAACATCTTCAGTGTCTTATCATGATAATCACACAAACGACAACTAGTTTATCTGCATCCGTATATATGGTACAGACCAACAGTCTGCGAAATCGTAGACTAATATCATATTTCACCCCTTCGCTGGCATTTTTTTGATCTAATCTTATTCCAATTAGCACCTTTTTATTTCGAGGGAGGTGGTGATTCGGTATATATCCATGTATATATATTCAATGTGTTATATGGTTTCTGAATACATCAAACACAGTCTGTCAATTATGTGTATGAATAAATAATGAGATAGTAATGTTCACCTACATAGTCTTCTTTTTGGCATGCTTTATGTCTAAATTGTGAATTATTATTCAGATTTCCATGTACGGTTTATTTATTTTACTAACACAACATAATTCAGGTGAAAATAGCATTTATTGTGTGTATGGTATAATTCGTTTACTCGGAATAGTTTTTTGGTAATTGGTTTTAGATTACTGTTATGTTATTGTCGTTAACTGGTCTAGGTTGAGTACCACTGATAATTAGGCGGCAGTGGTCTATAGTTACCTCGTTATAGTATTATATATCTTAGGTACAGTACACACCCACAATTTTACCATGGATTAAATCCACTGTCTTCATGTTTCGTTGCGAATGGCTAACCATTAGCACCAATGGACCGCAATCCAAGTACAGGATATTCAATTTTATCAGTTTGCACCATAGCACAATAATCATATAATTCGATCGGCGACAGCTGTCCCTGACAGAGTATTGGGCTCTCATTGCCACTGGTGAATTCCGTACTATTAGAAAACTGCTATCTGGTGCTCTCTGGTTTACAGTAGTTCTCAATGGAGGTCAAACTAATGAATACGAACAATAATCTAAAACCAATGTCCGCATGTAAACCTCAACTAAATCATAATGGTCAGTTCATTTGTGACCTACTTCAAAACCTTCGAATTTCAAGTGAGAAGTCATTACTAATAGATCTAAGACAAATTGACATTGAAATCGTTATCCCCAATACTATTGGATGATCATAACTCTGTATCACAAATTGTTTGGAGTTGTAATCCTTTTATTGGATGCTGGCCCAGAGATACTCATAGTTATAGGTTTTCCTCTAGGCCTGAATTTTCAGATATAATCTTGGTTTCATAATTCTAACGGTGAGTCTCATACTATAATGAAACAGCTATTAGACAGAATTCCAAAAGTCTAGAGGAGAAATACAAAGATAGTGAATGCTAAGGGTTACACTCCAGTACACATTTCCTATATATAAAATGAATAGAAAATGACTGGAAATTCCTGATACAAATTACCTATTTAGTATCTAAGACTTCAACCTGAATTAGCATAAGATAATAGTGTTCTAATATAAATGTTTTGTATTTCAAGCAGTTTATTCCCTTGGGTTATTATTCAATTACGTTTATTTTACAATTAATAAGTTTAATTGAAAAAGGATTTGTTAAATAATGGTGATCAATGCTATATTTTGTGATAATTCATAAAATCATCAGATTTGGTCAATATAAGAAACTGTAATATGCAAACAGCTTGACTTATTTCGATGTTTAACGGTTGAATGTAGGTGTCAGAAAGCTTCAGGCCTTGATTTTTTGCCATAATGCACTCGTCAGCATAGCATACCTGTGATCTAATAGGAACTGATATCCCCTGTTTAATTTCAACCCGTGGCAAGTAATAAGTAATTCAACCTGGCCAAACCTCATCCATCGTATGAATAAGAAATTTATATAAATTGACTGTTGAGTAGTGACCAATGTCGTGTGTGTTTAGCCCTAGTGCTTAATAACTACCACCTTACATTATTACCATAATGGACATTATCACTCACCAGTTGATGTACGATCAGTATCAACTATGAATTAGCTGATCAGTGAATATCTTGGTTTGTTCTCTATTGTGGAAATTTTACGCCAACGGAGAATAGATTCTCTTAAGATATCCGATGTGATTAAAACACTTAGCTTTCGACTTGTAGATTTCAATTGTTAACCTCGATCTTCCAACTTTAGTGTCATATGGAATGAAACTCGACACAGCTTGAAAAAGCCAACAGTTCCTATGTTAATGTTAATTCGGGAACCGGAAGCCAACACTTATCGTATCAAGTGTCTGTACATTATCCATTGCTGTGCTGTGTCCAGATATCGGTTAACCTGTTTAGTAGTGTGATGTTTTCTAATCAGTGGCATTCGAAGTTCATTTACCGCATACAACTTCCAGGTATATGATGATTGGAGTTTGTCTCGACGCCAAACGTATGGATTTATGCATCTCTGAAAATAAAATCGGCGTGGAGAGATTCACTTCTCTAAATCACATTAAATTAGTATTTT
The DNA here is from genome assembly GCA_025215515.1 of Schistosoma japonicum. Lineage (NCBI taxonomy): Eukaryota > Metazoa > Platyhelminthes > Trematoda > Strigeidida > Schistosomatidae > Schistosoma > Schistosoma japonicum. Next base: position 40,218,974 of record CM046063.1, on the reverse strand, counting down.
ACGTTTATTTTTTTTAAAAAAAATATTTATTTAATCCATCTTTGTTAGTAATATCTAAATCTTAAAATAATACTTCCTTAACATCTCTGCTCAATGCTACACTATGTACTCACACATTCCATTCAATACCAATAACATAGAACAAAGTCACTTCAAATCAAATTAAATGATTTTGTTTCTAATGTTTAATGTATTACATAATTTTTCTTTTCATAACAAAGTGACTTGTCTGAGGGAGGGGTAATGATTGTTTATGACAGTTCCTGAAAAAAACTTAATTACCTTATTGTTGTTGCTGAGTTCCTTTTTCGATTCGTGAACGGGGGGGGGATTAAACTAGGGGAGAGGTGTTCAAGCAAACTTCTTATAATATTTCTTAATTATTCACACTGTGCACTGTGATTATGATTATTTCTACAAATTATTATTATTATTATTATTATTATTATTATTATTATTATTATTATTATTATTATTATTATTATTATGTAAGGCTAGCCCAACATTTTTACTTTGTTTGTTTTCTCTTGTTTTCATTATGAAAAAAAAAACTTACGTAGTTTGTTGTATTTTGAATAAAACAATAAAACTTGTGAAATTTATCAACTTTGATTTGTAGTACTTTTGTTTAGAATTTGTGTGTATATATGTGACTATGAGACGTATCTCTTTTCATAATCTTCATTTCCCTTTTACAAAAATAGCTCTACTAATTAATATTCGATATATGACTAAGGCTTAGAGTATAGGGACGATTAACCATTCAAGATACAAATACTTTGAGCTTTGTTGCGCAATATTCGGAAATGAATGTTTTTATCTAAATATTTCATTAAAGTCTCAGTACAACGGCTTGAGCATAGTGTAGGAATGAGTTTAAACGATTCTCTATTTGCTATAAATAGTCATTTTAGACAACAGTCTTAGGAACTGGCTTCAAGACCGATTACACAAACGAGCCAATTAACATCATGGTATTTTCGAATGACTTCTCCATATCGTTGCCTGACAGCTCCATTTTTTTAACGAAATTCTCAATAAAAACTGTAGATTATGATGAATTTTTTATGAAGTTATTCATGAATTCTAAGACTTCAGCGAATTTACTCAAACATAAGCTGAAATTCTTCTTCATGGTTATTAAGCCCCAAACCACTATGTTCATATATAGGTCAGTGATACTACTCTGCTGACCAAACAAAAGTAATTGAAGGTGGGACTCGAATCTATTATCTAGTGTTGAAGTTGAACGCTTTAACTATCAAGTCACTGATTCTATATATGTTTTGTAAATTATTCTTCTGATGATCCGAAACCAGACTAAACATATATCTATCGCAGTATCACTGAACATTGTACAAATGTTTCTTCTTCCTAGTAGAAGTACTAATGTAAGTCTCAGGAAAGTATTGATTCTCGAAGCCTTTAAGTTTTATGATGGGCTCTTACACGTTTCTAAGATAGATCAACAATCAACCAGTGTAGTAGATTTACACTACAACTGAATTGTCTCACACTAAAATGAACCAGGTGATCAGTATCTCCTTAGTTTCAATGGTACCTTAACAAAGTTGAATATTACTTTCAAATTAAAATTAATAATCTCTACACCGTTACTTCATGTAAACTACCCGAAAAAGTTTCTAATAAATAAATCATTTGAAAGTAAATTATTCATTATTATTTGTAAACAAATTAACTATCTATTTGTAAACAACATTGTCGTTGATTCGTCTAAACAATAATTCAATTGGTAAACAAATTACCTGATGCACGTTAACAAACACAATAGTTCAAGTTTCTAGAATTGTCTCAGCCAAGTTTTATATGATCATTATATACATATATATATATATATATATATATATATATATATATATATATATATTATATATATAATATATATATATATATATAATGATGCATAGGATTTGCAACTCTGAGCATATGCAACCACCGTCTCCTCTCTTTTCTCTAGAATGCTGAAAATCCTGACCATGTCATGTTTAGAAGTAAAGTGGGGAATTATTTGTGAACATGGTGATTTCCAGTAACTGTGTGTTTGTTACCTCCTGGAAACAAACACCTTTAAAAGTCTTGTCTGTTGTTTTTAGATTTACCATATTTCACCTGACTGTCATCAACATTGTTAGATCTAAAGTAATAAGTTGGTCAGACTATCTCGAATGCTGTTATGTGTATGAGATCAGTTGCCTACACCATGGAAGAATTCTTCATGAGGTTCCTCAAAATAAAATTGAGTTAATGGTCATCATGACTATCTGGGAGTTCGATCGCAGAACTTAAACGGTAACTGCTTTGGAATAGTCACGTTTAACCGTTTATGAGTAGTTTTAAGCGTAGTATGACCTTAGTGCCATAGATGGAAATCCATGAAGTATGATAGGTGCGGATTTTCGGCACCACCCATATTTGATCCTATCCTTCTGGAATATAACACTCACTTCTTTTTATTCTAAACTTTCCATGTTTACTGGCAAATGTTTGCAGATATCTATTATCTTAAAGACAATCTACCCAACTGGATTTAATCTGTAATAAAAAAATAAAATATCAACTTCCAAAACGATTTCATCGCGAATTTCATCAATAGATTGTCCCTCTTCATTCTTGTTTTCTGCACATAGTCCACACTCTATTAAATAGAGTTTAAATCCAAACTCGCTTACCGCTTATTGTACAGTAACTGACTAAATTCAAATAGATCCTGCACCCAGCATTTTTTTACGGTGAATAAATCTTTGAATTAGACCATTTTTAATACGTTAAATTATAATGCCATTTGACAATATCTACCACTAGTTTTAGGAACACCTCCGAATGTGCTCAGATGCTTGAAAGTGTCAACATCTTTTGACTAAATTTACTCTATTTTAACACATGTTTGCCATTATAAGTTACTTATATCACTCTAATAATTTTCTAATTATTTATACTAATTTGACTAATATAGCTGATATATGGAGTACAAGTCTTTTGATACAATTTTCATCTATTAGCTAATAATACTTCACTCTTTTACCCAAAATTCGAAGTTTTTACATTAGGGGGGTTTTAGATATCTAATTTAATCGTTGGAAGTTAAACACTTTCATCACACTAACCCACTACAATTGTCTACATCTGCCTATTTTTTTATTCAGTTATTAAGTGTCATATTAATAAACTGGAGTTACAATGCTACAGTTTTACTCTAAGTACACATATGATCATAGAAACTGGATACTCACTTCTTAATTTCACTAACGGGAAATTATACATTGGCAAATATAAATCCGTATACGGTAAATATGTTGGCAACTGTCTCAACTCAGTACTACAGTGCTTAATATGTTAGTTTTTAAAATGATAAATACTGAGGGTCTGAATCTTTGTGTAACTATCATTATTAGAATGATTGAATGCCTGTCACTCATCATTGAGCGTAAGTCACCGACTAGGATTCTCCCACTAACTTTGTCTTTGGAT